>VMDO01007902.1:0-87920 GCA_007922755.1 Pedetes capensis
AGTACTTTTTAGAACATGATATATTCATAAATGAGCATTACATTCTCCATGTAGCTAGCATGGAGCCAAGGTCCAACAGCACAGAATGAGGTGGAGGCAGGAATCAACTGTGGGTCATCCAGGGGGAGCTCCCTGGCGTGCAGTGCCTACATTCCTAAATGGCTCCAGTCTCCAAAAAGTCTGTATTCTCTAAGAAATTGACTATTTCAAAAACAGCAACAGGAAGAACAAACAAAACAGCAAAGCACACTATGGCCAAGAAGATCCTGAGAGAAAAAAATGATTGTTCTGGTGAAAAGGAGTTATTGACTCTCCTTTCTTATGCTTCTATCCCCCTCTGCTTCTAAAGGTTTCTCTAGTTAAGAGTCTGCATTACCTCTGGGCACATGGAAAGCTAGTTCTATTTATTTGCAATAGAATCACTTGGTATCTGGTCTTCTGCAAGCCACCTGGTGACTCTCCTAGGGCGGGATGGGTTTTGCTTTGTCAAGCAGGTGGGAGGAGCAGGGAAAGAAGCCCTTTACCAGTCGTACAGTGCTATGGTTCGTTCTTCAAAATGCCATACAAAGAGATACTCAGCTGATCCTCTGTTTCCCCAGCTGATCCCTAAATCCAAACATCTCACATTTTTCCATGCGTCCTATGTACTCCTAAGCTTTTCACCCGGATCTGCTTCACGGCTTACTTTCAGAGGAACCCAAATTCCAGTGGAATGGCAAATACAGGGTAAAGACTTACTGCTTTCTTAGGTTACTTACGGCAAGAACTGCTCTGTCTCGTTCCACCAGGTCTGCAAGCTTGTCCAGTAGACGTCCTCTCTCTGAAGCATCCATCCTTCTCCACACTGAACCAAGAGAGAAGGCCAGGCGGGCTGCCTGCACTGCTTTGTCTATATCTGCCTGTTAAAGAGGAAGAGGCACCACTGAAGGGAGAGAATCACTCCAAATAAAGGAAAATCTGCTCTCATGCAAAAGGTGATGCCTGAGCACAGGTGGTTGCACCTGGAGCGCACGCATCTCCTGCGCTGCTGTTTGACGGTAGTTATTTCATAGAGACTCTCTTTCTAAGAAAAACATACCTTGTCTGCTTCTTGAACTTCACACACCTGGTCTCCTGTGGCTGGGTTATAGACAGGGAACACTCTCCCGCTCTCTGAGTTCTGCCACTCATTGTTAATAAAAATCTGAGGAGACAAAAAAAAAAAAAAAAAAGAGAGACCTGTGACATAGGTCATAGTCATGGGCCAACCAGTGTGGAAGTACCACAGTAATAGTACTACTTCTGGATACTTGTCGGTATATAATAAAAGTGTGAGTCAGGGTTTAGCTCAGTTGGTAGAGTGTTTCTCTGTACTGTCTGAGGCCCTGAGTTTGATCCTTAGCACTGCAAAAATGGGAGAAGGACGTGGCAATCCACTCCCAAAGCATTCCTGAAACAATCAGCCTTTGAAAGCTCTATGAATAGCAGAGAAACACTGACATAGTGCTGGGCATGGCACCGTGTCAGGGGGTGTTTCCTTCTGTTGTACAGAGAGTCGCTATGAGTTGGACCCGACGCCATGGCACTTAACAGCAACAAAAATAAAAGTGTAGAATTTGAGGTGTTGCAAGACATCCTAAACAGTGTACAGTCCAGCCTCATCCCCAATTCATGAATTTCCTTTATGGTATTTTTGCTTCACTGTCATCCAAAGACTAAATAGAGTTCTTACTTTTAGAGAATACGTCAATCAATGAGAGAGACAAGTAAGTACGGGAAGGACAGAGCGTCTTGTGTGCATACAAACCACACGCTGAGGCTAAGAAAATAGTCATTGGTAGTCCAAGTTCTGCCCAGTACCTGGAATGATTAAATCATGGGTCCATCTGATAGCCATCAGGCCTCTGGCAGAAGCCTCAGTGATTCCTGCAGGAACCTGGACCAGTGCTGGAACAAGCAGCCCCCTAATTCATAGTCAGTTCCAGCAGTGACTCTGGCCAAACAAACTAGTGAGTTAAATAAGCCAAGCCTCATAGGTTAGCAAAGGAAGAAGGGCTCCATAAATTTCAAACAGATCTCTCTATGATTTCTTAAGAGGCATGATTTCCTTTATATTTGCAGAGGGGCAGTATCAGGTGTCTGTCAGCTTGTCATGCAGTGGAGGCTTCCATGTTACTGCGATGGTGAAAGCTATGCCACGGGTATCTCAGATACCAGCAGGGCCACCCATGGTGAACAGGTTTCAGTTGAGCTTCCAGACTAAGACTAGAGAGAAGGACCTGGGAGCCTGCTCCTAAAACAATCAGCCATCAGAGCTGGGCACGGTGGCACACGCCTGTAATCCCAGTGGCTTGGGACGCGGAGGCAGGAGGATTGCAAGTTCAAGACCAGAGATAGTCTGCATAACTTAGGGAGACACTGTCTCAAAAAAGTAAAAAAATGGGCTGGGCTTGCAGCTAAGTGGTCCAGCACTTGCAAAGCATGCAAGCACAAGGCCCTGGGCTCAACCTTCAGTACTGGAAAAAAAAAAAAAAATCAGCCATCAAGAACTCTACGAATAGCAGAAATGCACTGTCAAATATAGTGCCAGAATATGCACCCCCAAGACTGGAAGGCATTCAAGAAACAATTAAGAAAGAGTTGCCTCCTCAAAGTAGAGTCAACCTTACTGATAAGAATGGAGTAAAGCCCCTGGCCCTCTTTTTGCTGATGTGGAATGACTCAAAATGAGAACAAACACAGTGACTGCAACAGTAGACTCAAACATAAAAAGATGGTGCCTATGGCACTGTGTTGGGTAGTGTTTGGTTCTATAGGATTGCTATGAGTTGGACCTGATGGCACCTAACACATAACAAAAGTATGAGCTTTAAAGAAGAAGAGGTCTTGACCAATGTTCCCTATTTTTTTATTTACTATATGACTAAATCAAACTTCTTAACCTGTGGAAGAACATCCAGGCCCAATGGATCCAAGTTTAAGCTTCTTTCTGGAGCAGTTCTAATTATTTGTAGAGGTTGATATTTCATAATTTTCATGATTTCTTAGAGGTCTCCCAAAGATCAAACAGAAAAATTACTTATTTTTAATAGGATAAATCTCATTTTCTTACTATTATCATTTAGTTCCATCAATTGTCTTAAACATCCAAGATACATTATGGGATCTAATATATATTTCCTCTATCTTAAAATATTTTGCCATTTCATTATCCTAGAAATTGTGTCATCCTCACTCATCCGTTATTTCTAACTACAGTTTAAAATACGAAGAAGAAAATTATAGAATTGTCTAGAAATGAATAAATTATCACTATTACATCATCCTTCAGTTTTCTAATTATACTTTCTAAATACACCATTTTTCAAGAAGGGAGAAAATTCCAGAGACGACATCTTTCTCATATCCTTTTTAGTTTTCACTGAACATAGTTGAGAATTTGGAACTATTAATTTTCTGCCTATAATAGCATGGAGAGGAAACTTAACAGAGGTAAGAAATTTCACAATTGCTAAAAGAAAGATGATGAAGGAATCACACAGAAGCATTTCTGACACATTGGTGAGGGTGAAATTGACTACATAAGCAAAATCTTGGGCTATGACTCTTCTTTAGAATAGATTTTCTCACACTCTAATCAAAGAATCAAAGAATTATGCTGGGGATGTAGCTTAGTGGTACAGCTTTTGCCAAGCATGCACAAGATTTTGGGTTTGATTTTCAGCACTGAAAAAAAAGTTTGCCAAGAATCAAGAATATATTTATTTATAAAGTCAAAAAAGATATAGGATAATCTAACTCATTAGTCATTCAGTAAGAAGGATTTCTTCATTTAATATTTTACAACAAGGACCTGAATCATCTTGTTTCAGGAGAAAGATATATGATAAATCTCTTATCTTTTATGATATTTGTGAATAAAAATTTACTTGATATGACCCATAAATGAACAAATGTTCAAGGTGTGTGTTTATATAAACTTGATTTGAAGGACACAGATTGTGCAGAAATAATAAATGTTCATTATGTTGCTCAATTTAGTGGACTTTTATAAAACTAAAGATGAAAATATTTTTGTCATTAATTACGGAGCCAAAGGTAGCCATCTTTTTTCCTACAAAATTATGAGTCTTTAAACTTTTCAACAGAATTACATTATGATAATGCACATGCAAAGTAAAACTTGAGGTAATGATAAATTGTACTATTAGAGATGTGTTTAAAATGTAGAATCAGTATTATTGACAAATGAGATGTTCTAGGTTTATACAAAATAGCTGATGAGCAATTATTTCAGTTACATACACCTCCAAAACAAGGAAAATATGGTATAAAAGTTTGTTTTGCTAGGTATTAATTCTTATTTTTGCTGTTTTTACTATCTCTTCATTCTCATTCTGCAAATTATTCATAAAATAACTGAAAATTAAAACTTTTTAAAAAAATTTTTTAAATAACTCATTGGAATCAGATGGTAAATGTAATGGCTATTTTTCCTGGTATGTAAAATGTTGGCTTTTTTTTTACTGTGTTGTTATTTTTTGTAGACCCAGCCTCATGACATTTTAAAAAATTGTACTGATAACATTGTTGGTATGTGAAATGACATATATATCCACAATGCTTGGACATTTTCAACTACACTGGGCAATTTCAGAGGTTTTCAAGTCTGTCTGTAGCATTTTTTCTCTGACCAGACTTCCTTGGAGAAATGGTTTATTTCAGAGCTATAGCTGAGAAAATACAAGATTAGGTCTAGAATACTATGGTGCCAGAAGCTAAGTGACTAAATGATCAAAAATTGATGGGGATATAACAAAAGGGCACAGGAGACAAGATGAAGAGGCTCCCAATGACCAACACAAAATAATGATAGTAATGAATTATTACCCATAGAATGACAAAGGCATCTGAGAATTCCTAATAATTTTTAATGAATAAATAAACAGAGCATAAGGAAAAGGCTCTTCACAGTAAAATTCCAAGTATTAGATGTGAAAGAATGATGGAATTAAATGTTCAACATTTGTCAAACACAACGATCCTTACTGCAGGCAAAAATCATCAATGGATGGTAAACGTAGTGAGCAAAAGTTAAATGAAAAACTAGATGTTCATGGCGTCTCAAAATATCTCTCTTCAAGTTATTACTTACAAAGGGAAAAATAACTTTACATTGGAAAAACTTGGCAAACATCACCTTAATCAAATGATTGAAGCTACTCTTAGAAACTAAGATAGGACAAAGTAGCCCATAAACCTAACTTTCTTTCCATGGTTGTGAAGAACTGTCCATTCACATTTTATGGGTAGTTGTTGGTATTAAAAGATGTAATAGATATGCTAGGCACTTAGTTAAAATTAACTGGAATGGAATGTCTGCTGAGAGAGGGCATGAATCACTGTCTAACATCTTTCCTGATAAGATTAGAAATACAATACCTCCCACATCAAGATAAAATCTGAAACACACTGAAGACTGAAGACAATATTTGGGTAACAATTTTTCTTATATTATGGAGTATTTAGTATATACAAAAGGATATAGGTAACATAAATGTAAGCTAAGATCTATCATCATCAAAACACTACAAGTACATCTTTGAGGTACTAGAATGTTGGTAGTATAACTCTAGCTACTTGTGTGTTTCTCCCTGATCCTATCCTCCAGCTTGACCTACTCTGCCCCTAGAGGTAACCGCTAGCTTGGATTTTTCACTTATTTATTCTTAGATGTTTTCTTTCTTTTTCTTGCCCTAATGTACTAAATGGGGCTGGGATTTAGCCCAGTGGGTAGAGCGCTGCGTTGCAGTCTCTGAGGCCCCGAGTTCAATTCCCAGCACCGCAAAAATGGGAGAAGGGCCTGGCAATCCACTCCCAAGGCAATCCCGAAGCACTCAGCCATTGAAAACCCTATGAGGGTCGCTATGAGTCGGATACCGACACGACGGCACCTAACAACAACAACAATGTACTAAATACTGGATATAAGTTTCTACATGTACCTATTATATCTATCTTATAACATGCATTGTTCAGTTATTTTCAATATTTTATTTATTTGTCCCATGACAATTGAGAAAGCAGAATTTCTCGCCTCTGTGGTAGATTTGCCACTGTACCCCTCAGTTCCATCATTTTTATGTTCATAAATATGACATTATTTTATTAATGAATATAAGTTTGTAGCTACTAGATGTTTCTGGTAAAGCATTTATCAACATGAAGTGATACTCTTTATTATTAATAAAGCTCTCTGTCTTAAAGCCTTTTTTGTTTAGTACAGGTTGATCATCCTTAATCTGAAAATGCAAAATCTGAAATGCTCTAAAATCCAAAACTGTTTGAATGCCAACATGATGCTCAAAAAGTTTCATATTTTGGAGAATAACATATTTTGGATCTTTGCATTAGGAATGCTCAACTGGTGAAGTCCATACAAATATTCCAAAATCTGAAAAACTCTGAAATCTGAAGCATTTCTGGTCCAAAGCCTTTAGGAAAAGGAATGCTCAATCTGTATTCATATAGCTGTCTAAGCTATTTTTGTCTCTCATACATCTTTTTCCAATCTTTTGCTCTCAAATGTGTCTTTACTATTTTGATATGTGTCTGTAAGTGATGCATGACTAGATCTTATTTTAATCAATACAAGAATCTGTGTCTTCTAAATAGCAAGTTTAATACATTTGTATTTATAATGATTTTATTTTGTGTTTATATGTGTTATTTTTGGACTTGTTTCATTCTATTTGTCTTGCTTTATTTTACAATTTTCTCCTTTCTTGCTTTTTTTTAAAAAGTTTTTAATTGATTAAGGTTTATTGTTATTGTTGGTCACTATAATTCAATTAGTCTCTTCTAATTGGTTTGGGAATTGTACAATATATAACACTCTACAGATATTATTATAATTTTTTTAACTTGTAGTGATGCTTATAAGAAGTCTTCCACAAGTCTCTAATTGTTTCTTTGTTGATGACTTGATGATTGGCCTTTTTGATCTGAGTGCTTTTCAGAGTTTGTCTTTTTCTTTGGTGCTCTTGAATTTCATCAAAATATATTTAGCAATTTCTTTTTATTTATTTTGATAGTTATGCATGGTGCTTACAGTGTTATGAATGCCATATAAATTCTAGAATATTCCTAATCTTTACCATCATTTCTTTGAATATAATTTTATTTTATCCTTCTGGAACTCCAAATGTCACATCTATTTAGTTCACCCTCAGTGTCTTTTTACCACTTATATCTTCCTCTTCCTCACCTTTTCTCTCAATGCTGAAGTTAGTAATTTCATTAGTTCACCAATTCTTTACTAGGATCTAATCTGCTAATTTTGATGTTTATAATTTTATTTCTTAAACTTCTGCTTTGCTCCTATTCAAATATGCCTGGTTATTGTGTTCTATTTTGGCTTTTCAAATTAATACACTTTAATTTTTAGAAGAGTTTTAAAGAAAACTAAGCAGATAGTACTGAGAGTTCCAACATATCCCCTGATCTTCCTTCATCAGTTTCGTCTATGAATATATTGCATTAGTGTGGTCCTTCTGTTACAGCTGAGGGGCCTTTGTGATGTGCTATTATTAACTGAAGTCCATAGTTGCAGTAGGCTTCCTTCTCGTGTTGTACAGTTACATGGATACTGAAAATGTATAATGGCATGAACCCTTCTTTGTAGTATAATACAGAGTAGTTTCACTGCCCTAAAGATCCCATGCTCTACCGACCCATCCTACTACCCTCCCCCCACAAACTCCAAACAGATCATGATCATTTTATGTTTTTCTTTTCCCCCAGTACTGGGGGTTGAATCCAGAGCTTTGCACACGCTATGCAAGTGCTCTATGACTGAGCTGCACCCCCAATCCTTTTTTATTTTTTGAGATGGGGCCTCGCTAAATTGGGATTACAGTCTTGCACCACAGCCTGTTCTACCCTTTACAGAATGTCATTTAGTTGTGATCATGTAGTAGATAGCCTCTTCAGACTGGCTTCTTTCACTTACCCATATGCATTTAAAGTTCCTCAATGTTTTTTCTGTGGCTTGATAGCTCATTTCTTATACTGAATAATATTCTATTATATGGATGTACAATAGTTTGTTCATTCAGTTTTTTTTTTCAGTTGTTGTTGTTGTTGTTGGGTGCTGTCGAGTCGGTATCTGACTCATAGTGACCCTGTGTACAACAAGTGAAACACTATTGTCAGTGCTTCTCTGATGTTCATAGGGATTTCAATGGCAGATTGATTTTTGGGAGAGGGTTGCAGGGGCCTTCTCCCTTTTTTTTTCTTTTTTCTTCAGTACTGGGGGTTGAACCCAGGGCCTTTTGCTTGCATGCTTCACAAGTGCTGGATCACTGAGCTGCAGCCCCTGCCTTTTTTTTTTTTTTTTTTTTACTTTTTGAGACAGGGTCTCATCTTACTAAGTTATATAGACTGCCTCTGGTCTTGAACTTCTGATCCTCCTGCCTCGGCCTCCCAAGGTGCTGGGATTACGGCATGAGCCACCATGCCCAGCTTTATTCATGTTTTGAAGAGTATATTTGTTAATCTTGATTGCTTCCAGTTTTTAGTAAATAAGAATAGAGATGCTGTTAACATTGATGTGCAGGCTTTTTAGCTTTTGGCTTTTGTTTTGATATATGTTTTTTGTTGTAGTTGTGCTGGGACGACCAAATTCAGAAACACGTGCATGCTAGCCAAGCACTCTACCACTGAGCTATATCCCCAGCCCTGATGTGTAACTTTTTGTATGAACATATGTTTTCAGCACATTTGTGTAAATGCCTAGGAGTTTAATTGCTGATCATACAGTAAGACTATCCTTAGCTCTGTAAGAAACGGCCAAATTGTTTTCCAAAGCAACTGCATCATTTGGCATTCTCGGAAGCAATAAAGGAGAGTTCTTTTTGTTCCACCTTCTCACTGACATTAAGTATTGCCAGCTTTTTGGATTCTAGCCATTCTAATAGGCATATAGTGGTATCTCATTTTAGTTCGCAATTCTCTAATGACACGATGTGCAGCACCAAATCTCCATGATTGCCTTTGCTCCTCTGTCACATATCAGTTAGCTGTATTTGTACAGGTCTATTTTTGGACTCTCTGTTCCACTGATCTGCTCTTTTGTCAATGCCTCACTGTCTAGATTACTGTACCTTTCTAGTGAGTCTTGAAGTGTCATTCCTCCAACTTTGCTCTTCTCCTTCAATACTATGTTAACTATTCTGGATCTTTTGCCTCTCCACATAAGCCTTAGAATCAGTTTGTTGATATCTGCAAAATAATATTCCAAGATTTTTGAGATTGCACTGAATCTACAGATCAAGTTAGGAAGAAATAACATCTTTAACAATGTCTTCTGCTTTGTAATTCCCCTTTCCTATAATGTCTTTATATGGTTTTGTTATCAGAGTAATAATACCCCGCTAAAAATGAATTAGTGTTCCCTCAGCTTCTATTTTCTGGAAGAGGTTGTAGAGGGTTTTTATGTTTGGCAGAAGTCACCAGTGTAAACATCTGGATTTGGTGCTTTCTTTTTTAAAAAGTTATTCAATATTGAGTGAATTTCTTGAATAGATATAAGCCTATTCAGAATACTTTCTGCTTCTTGTTTGAGTTTTGGTGGTGGTCGTCGTCATTAAGTGCTGTCGAGTCATGTCCAACTCATAGCAACCCTCATAGGGTTTTCAATGGCTGATTGTTTTGGGATTGCCTTGGTAATGGATTGCCACATCCTTCTCCCATTTTTGCAGTGCTGGGAATTGAACTAGGGACCTCAGAGACTGCAGAGCAAAGCTCTACCAACTGAGCTAAATCCCAGTCCTAGAATATGTTTTTAAAGGAATTTGCCCATTTCATCTAAACTATCACATTTGTGGGTAGTTGTTGTTGTTGTTAGGTGCCGTCAAGTCGGTATCCAACTCATAGCAACCCTCTGTACAACAGGGGAAACACTATTGTCAGTGTTTGTCTGCTGTTCATAGGGTTTTCAATGGCAGATTGATTTTTGGGAGGGGATTGCCAGGTCCTTCTCCCAAGCCTACAGCTTCTGGTGTTCCCAGGCGGTCTCCCATCCAGATACTAACCAGGCCGGACCCTGCTTAGCTTCCGAGATCTGACGGGATCAGGTGCCACTGGGCTACAGCTGCAGGCTTTCTGGGTAGAGTTCTTCATAATCTTCCTTTATTATCATTTTGCTGTTCATGACAGTAGTAGTAATGGTTCTTCTTTCATTTCTGATATTAGTTACCTGTGTAATCTCTCTGTCTTTTGGTAAGCAAGGCTAGATATTCAATAATTGTATTGATCTTTTTCAAAGAACCAGCCTATGATTTTACTGATTTTGTGTTTCCAATTTGATTTCTGCTATAATTTTTATTTTCTTCAGTGTGCTCTCGTTTTATATTGTTCTTTATTTTCTATGTATAACTTTTGATGTTTTAATTTAATCTAAAATATTCTAAAGTTCTCAAGACTTATTCTTTGGCCCATGTGTAATTTAGAAGTGTGCTGTTTAACCTCCAAATATTATGGGGTTTCCCAGCTATCTTTCTGTTATAGTTTCATTTCACTGTGGTCTGAGAGTATATTTTTGCCTGGTTTCTACTGTTTTGAATTTGTTAAGGTGTATTTTATAACCCAGAATGTGGTCTATCCTGATGAATGTTCTATGAGAGCCTAATAAAAACTTATATTCTGTTACTGCTGGATGGAGATTTATTTTACTATTCCTAGAACTGGAATTGCCATTTGCCTCTATAGAAAATCTAGCTTCTATATTTTCATTCAGTTCCCTTTCTGTTTTCAGATTACATAATTGTTCTTTTAACTACTACATTAAAAATAATGTATGCAAGGATATCTGTTCTCACATTTCTACTTAATAGTGTAACATTTTATACCATAACATATAAAAAGGCAACAGGAAAAAATGAAATAATGAGGTTGGAAAATAAAACAAAATTGTCTTTATTTTCAGATGACATGATTGTCCGTGTAAAAATTCAAAGAAACCTACAAAAAATTACTGAAAGTAAAAATTTAGCAAAGTATGAGAATATAAGATCAATATACAATCAACACACTATCAAAATAGCTGGAAAATGAAATTTAAATACATATTTTTATAACACATGCATATACATTAATATACACCCATACATATTCATCCAAGATCGAGATGCATTATGACAGAAGAATCCTTTGGAGTATATAGTTTATTGCTGAAATGAGAATCCTGTGCAGGAACTTTCCCAGCAATTAATAATCTTCCCTAACAACAACAATAAAAATCTTTTTAAAATATGAATATTTAAAAATAATAGCCCAAAGAAAAATGTGAAGATGAATTATGGTTCTCAGTTGCATTGCAACCACTTCATAAGATTAAGGGACCTGTAAAACTCCCTCCTGCATCCTCCCCTGTGAAACAGGTAGAGAGAATATAAATAGCGCAAACTGGAACTAGAGAAAAAAGAATCTCTGAGCAGAAATTTGATTTTATGTCCTCCAAAACCTGTGAATATTTATTAAAGGGCTACTCTAAACAATGAAACTGTTTTTAGTTCCTACTGAAAATCCACAGAAGATATGTACTCTGCTGTACTGGAAGTTATAGTAACGTTCTGAAGACAAGATTACATTAGGGGAAGTTAAATGATGTAAAACATTCTGTGATTTAGTGCCAAGATAGATGGTAGAGACAAGCATTGCAGGAATTTGCTTCGGAAGGGAGGGACTGGTGTGGTGTGGCTGACATGTTAGAAGAACACTTCAGGGAAACAAGAAATAATGAGGGAGTATGACCTGGGGTAGGGAGCAGGAAAGGTAGAAGAAAGAAATTCTATCCCTAATAAAATGATTCCACTGGACCGATCAGCCCTGTTGCTGGACTTTAATCCCTTTCTGAAGATCATCTGATATTCTGGTTCAAGAAGTGTAACAGAGAAGAAAGAAATGTTAAGTTTAGCTTCTCTCTCTCCCTTCTACAAGTTCCCTGACCCTACAGAAAGCTCAAATGATTGAGCTGCCTGCCCCTGGCTTATCGACACCAGCCTCTACCACAACACTACCATCAGAGTAAATAGGGTGCAGTCAGGGAAGCACATCCCAGAAATCATGGAAACCCATACACAAAATAAGAGGAAACAAATCAGAAATAGATTGACTACTCATAAAGGTAATCAAACACACTCACAGAAAGTGGTAAGACACTAAATATG
Source organism: Pedetes capensis (assembly GCA_007922755.1). NCBI lineage: Eukaryota > Metazoa > Chordata > Mammalia > Rodentia > Pedetidae > Pedetes > Pedetes capensis. The sequence goes on from VMDO01007902.1 coordinate 12,210, forward strand.
AGAGAGAAAAAACTAAATGTGTTATAAAAATCACACATGTAAGAAGAGCAGTGATAAAAGGGAGTGAAATTACTTTGGAGGAAAAAGAAAGAGGAGACTTAGAAGATAAGGAAAATGTATACTGACAAGTGTTAGAAAACAATATTTTTAAAAAATAATTCTGTTAAAATAAAGGAAACTGAAAAGTCCTATAGATTTCATATTGAAAAACAATGAATTGAGAAGGGACTCAGAGAAGTGGGAGGTGGAGGAAGAGAAGAAAGGGGGAGAGCATGACAGAGCAAGGAACAAATCTTCACCTCCCATGAAACTTCAAAACTTAAGTATTCTGTATTTTTAGTTATTCAGCATTGAATAACTAGCCTTCTTTTTCTTTTCTTTTTTTCACCATGAAAATACTGTTAGAAAAAGCATTAATGCAAGATCTGCCAGAAAACACAAATAGCCTATGGCATGAAAAAAAAAATGACAGGCATGTACTTGTATCATCAGAATCTTTTATTTGCAGACACGTGTCATGCTCTTCATTTGGGTCAGCATGTACATTTTTGCTAGTATTCGACACAATGAAGAAGGAATTATGCTGTAGTATTTGTTGGGTAGCATCATCTTGACATTCATAAATATATGTATTTGGGCCAAAGGTTCTAAGAAGCCATGCAAAGGGAAGAAGAAATAAAGACAAAGGGTCAGTCCCTGAACATATTAGTCGACATGGATCTTTGGATCCATGTAGACAATGTATCAAAAGGACTCTGGATCAATGGAACTCAGAGAAATATAGTTCTGCTTTATGATGTGTGCCCTAGTCTCTTGTTGTTGCTATTAGGTGTCATAGGGTTGGGTCCCACTCACAGCGACCCTCATAGGGTTTCAATGGCTGATTATTTCAGGATTGCTTCGGGACGGGATTGCCATGTCCCTCTCCCATTTTTGCAACACTGAGGATCGAACCCAGGGCTTCAGAGAGCACAAAGAGGCACTTTTATCAACTGAGCTGAACCCCAGCCCACACCCTAGTCTTCGTATCTCCTTTATAGCAATGCCTTTCTGCTCATGTTTACTTATGTCTCTCAACCTCAGTTTTTCCACATGTGGCCTCTCCTCTTTTTTTCTATATTTTTCTGCCTCTTGAAATCTAAACACAGCTGAACTCACGAGGATATGTCTCTGAAGCCATAGGCTTCTATGGTCTCTTCTTCTTAATATTCTTAATACTCCCCCCTCTTTTCTTCTCGTTCTTTCCTATCTCTTTTAACAGTGTTTGCTGAGTGTCTACTCCCTTTTAAACACTGTGCTTGCTAGGGTTTCCTTAGATTTCTTCATTTTCTTTCTTCTCCGTCTAAACATATCTGCCTAAGATATGATCCCAGCAGAAAAAGAGGGCCAAAGAGGTTCCTATCCTAGTCATCCCAAGGGACAAAGACCACTGCTTCTATTTACACTGTCAAAACATACTCGAATAATTTTTAAGAGAAAATAAATGACTCCTGTGACTGATTCACTTGTAAAAAGCAGACTTGGCTAATACAAAACCAATTATGTATCATCAGGGTATCTACCTGCTCTACTGCTCCACAATTCCCACATCTGCACTAATGACATCTGTTTCAGAAAAAATAGTAAGAAACAGTCAACTAGTCTGAGCAGCCTCGTCGGAGGTATGTGGAATTACAGCATCTGGTACTCTGTTGAAGCGGCATGGCATGAGAGCCAAGCACACACCAATGTCAGTTTTGACATATTCCCAAATTGGAAGAAACTAAATTTGCCATCAGTGTTGTGGTAGAAGGCAATGGGAATTGCTACTGGTAATGGTTAATGTTCATTTCTTCCTGTTCCACTTTCTATAAACAAGGTAATGCCTATACAAGCTCATTACTGTAAACTGAGCACATTTAAATTGGCAGTAAAACCAGAGTATTTACTCTAGTGCACATCTAAAGTGCCTCATCCAATGTTTTGGAAATGTTTCAAGTTTTGAAACCAAGCAGCTGGCAGCTTTACAAGCCAAACCTTACACTTAAATCACTCACTTTGGAAAGTTTCTTGGTGTCCCGTGTCAGGTAGTACCATTCAGCAGACCTTTATTCCCCCCACCCCTTGGATTCTTTTGCAATAAATTTGCATTCACAGGGCTCTTATAACTCTTCCAGCACTGCAGATTCCAATGGCTGTTGATTAAATGTACATATCCTGTGCATTTAATCTGACTTTCATTATGGTCACTTCGTAAAACCGCCACAGGCTGGACAAGCGATGACACATAGCGAGAACCTGGAATCCCTGCAAAGTCTCAGATTAGGTTTTTTTCTCCTTCTTTATTAATAGTGACCATTTTGTGGCCTAGCTCTAAATCAGCAAAAGTATTTGACAGCAAATGCTCCTATCTATGGATTATATATAACCTGTCCTAAACACCAGATGAAAAAGGGATAACCCCGGGAAAGGAAGGGCTTGCTTCCATGTAAATCATGTTACAAATTGGATAACACCCAGAGAGTTCATTGTTCACCCTCAATTGTGAAGGCCATTCCCATTTACTATTCCCCTGGAATCGATGTTAATTAAGGCCGACTGAGACCATAAATCAGCCTGGGAGTTTTACAATGTAATTCAGCATTAAGCATATGTATTTAAATAAAAAGTAACTGATTAACCAGTGGTGTTTTTCTAGAAGTTGTTGAGGCCATTTCTCTATAATATAGATATGTCATTTTTCATTTTTGTGAAGAGAGGAAATGAAAGAAATATTGTCTTCTAAAAAGGTGAGTTAAGGCCTGTTAAGTAACTCACAGTACTGTTTATTAGAAGGAAGGGAGGGGCTGGAAAGTGGGAAAAGGAGAGAATAAAAAGGGAAGCCAGTTACAAAATGGGAAGGGGAGGCAGTTGGCATCTTTGCCTTACCTCCCTTGAAGTCATTAATTCTTCCTTTATTCACAATCATTTATTATGCACCTACTACATATTAGGCCTGGGATTTAGCTCAATTGGTAGAGTGCTGCTCTGCAGTCTCTGAGGTCCCAGGTTCAATTCCCAGCACCACAAAAATGGGAGAAGGATGTGGGAATCCACTCCCAAGGCAATCCTGAAAAGAGTCAGCCATTGAAAACCCTTTAAAGGTCGCCATGAGTCGGATATGACTCCAAGGCACCTAACAACAACAACTACATATTAGGCAATACCTGTAGGCACTGTGGCATCAGATCTCAGAAGCTAAGCAGGGTTGGGCCTGGTCAGTACTTGGATGGGTGACTGCCTGAGAACACCAGGTGCTGTAGGCTTGGGGGAAGGACCTGGTAACCCACTCCCACAAACAAAACAAAACAAAAAAAATCAGCCATTGAAAACCCTATGAATATCAGTGAAGCACTGACAATAGTGTTTTGTCTATTGTTCATAGGGTCACTATAAGTCAGACACTGACTTGAGAGCACCTAACAACAACAACAACATATTAGACACTGTACTAGGAACCAGAGGATAAAGAAACAAATAAGAACTAGCCTCTACCCTTGAAACAAGTGTTCAACGCTGTGGTGGAGGAAAACAGCAGTGGTTTCCAGTAATACAATGCATCATCACATTCAAAAGTACTTACTGACTACCTACTGTGCTTCTCTGCACATGCTCCCCAAATAATATACTTCATATTCTAATTTTATATAATACAAGAGAGACACACAAGTAAATCCAACCAAACCAATCATACCTCCCTGATAGAAACCAACAGAACATTCCTTTGGAGAAAGAACTTGGGCTTCATCAAGGAAGCCCATCATCACTCTCTAACCCCATAGCTCATGAGGCAGAAGTGCTGACGAGCATGTTCTTCAAGAGCTAGGCTGACAGACTGCATCTAGAAGGTCTGACTACACCTTGCACAGTAAAATAGCCAGAAGACAGATAACCTAGGAAGAGGAATTTGTTTTAGACCAAAGTACATGGATAAGACACAGTCAGTAAATAATTCAGATATAACTAACATTATTCGGTGGCCACCATGTACCAGGAACTTTCACCACTTCATTTAATTTATATAATAAATCTGTGATGTAGGTATTATTTTCCTTTCTAGAGGAATACACTAAGGTTTATGGTATAAGTTCAAGATGATACTGCAAATTACTCACAGGGCAAAAACCTGCGCCTAGATCTCCATGCTAAGCACAAAGCTCTTCTCATTCTCTCAACATTACTGGTTTTCCCCCTCCTTCTTTGTTTAGACGTAACCTTAAAGATCTATGTTCATTTGGGCCAAAGGCAGTAGAAAAAATATAATCAGGACCTGTAATGGAAAGTCAGAAGTGAAAACCAAATCTATCAAGAGAATCATAAACATTAACATTTGAGCACTTAGGATGTCCAGACATGGTTCTAGATACTTTACACCCACTGACTCATTCTATCCTCACAACTGCTGTAGGAAGTGAGAATTCTCTTGATTCCCTTTTTACAAATGAAGAAGATGAGACTCAGGGATTTGAAGGAATGTGGCCACAGCTAGGAATGTAGTGGAGCTGGGATTTAAAACTGCAATAGTTCTCCACCTTACCCTCAGTCCTACACATTGGTACTTATAACAGGACAATTTCCTTCATGTTGCATAACCTCTAAGGAGCCATTTGTACTGTTCCAAAACACGTTTCTTCCTTTATAATCTGGTCCAACCAATCTCTCCAGGCCTATCTCTGAACACTCTTTAGTAAATATCTAAGTTACACTAGCGGGCTGGGATTTAGCTCAGTTGGTAGAGCACTGTGCTGCAGTCTCTGAGGTCCTGAGTTCGATTCCCAGTACCACAAAAATGGGAGAAGGACCTGGCAATGCACTCCCAAGGAAATCCTGGAACAGTCTGCCATTGAAAACCCTATGAGGGTCGCTATGAGTCGGATACCGACTCCATGGCACCTAACAACAACAACAATGTCTATAGAATAGACTCCATTTATGTAACTAAGATGCACAGAACAAAAATACACCATATATTCTACCCATATCTAAATATAGGTGTCCGTATCTAAATATAGGTGCAAGTGTATGCCTGTGGGAAGAACCAGAGAAAGTTGCACAGATCAATAGCTTACAGTGTGCCATAAAATGAGGAGCTTGATAATATGTGGCTCTAAGTTGCTTCTGTCTTAGTTCATTCAACTGCTGAAATAAGAGGCCATAAATAGGTGGCTTATAAACAACAGCAATTCATTATTCACAGTTCTGGAGGCTAGGAAGTCCTAGATCAAGGCTCCAGCACGTTCAGTGCCTGCTGAGGGCTCACTTTCTGGTTCACAGATGGTCCCCTCTCCCACTAATCACTTGTGGCAGAAGGGATGGAGGAGCTCTCTTAAGGACACTAATCGTACTCATGCGGACTCTATCTCTCTAATCCCCTCCCAAAGGTTTCATCCTTAATACTATCACCTGGTTTTAGGATTTCAGGACATGAATTAGAGGTGAGACACAAATATTCAGATCATAGCACTCCCAGCTCCCTTCCAAATTCTATACTGAAACTACACTAATTTCTAAATACAAAGTGAACTTTTATCAGTCAGGACATTTCAACAGCTGTTCCCTTCTTTCTTTATCTGTCAAAAGGTTAAAATAGTAGTCATCTTTCAAACCCCTTATTTGCTCCTTAAAGACAAATACTATGTCACTACATCATCTTTATTTTTATACTTCTAGCACCTAAGAAGACACAGTGAAGAGCCTATAATCCTAGTGACTCGGGAGATGAAGGCAGGAAGATTGCAGGTTCCGAGCCAGAGGCAGCATGTGTAACTTAGCAAGACCCTGTCTCAAGATAAAAAATTAAAAATGTGCTGGGAGTGCAGCCCAGTGGAAGAGCAATTGCAAAGTATGTGCAAGGCCCTGGGTTCAATCTCCAAGTACTGGACAAGAAAAGGAGGAGGAGGAAGAGGTGGAGCAGGAAGAAGAAACAGTGGACATAAGAGTTGCTCCATAACTGTTTTCTATGTATTGGTATTACATAAAAATCAAGTATTTCCTTCCAACAGAGTAAAATAATGTATGTTTTAGATTCCAAGAATCAAAGTTCTTAGAATCCTAGAACCATTTTCATTTCACGTCTCAGAGAAGCCATCCCTCAACTCAATCTATATTGAATACCATCTCACTTCTATTGTGTTTTTCCTACTTTCTTCTTGACTGAATTGAGACTCCTCTTTTGTGTGTGTGTGTGTGTGTGTGTGTGTGTGTGTGTGTGTGGTACTGGGGGTTGAACCCAGGGCCTCATGCTTGCATGCTCTGCAAGAGCTGGACCACTGAGCTGCACCCCCAGCCCATTTTTTTACTTTTTTGAGACAGGGTCTCGCTAAGTCATGCAGACTGCCTCTGGTCTCGAACTTGGAATCCTCCTGCCTCCGCCTCCCAAGCCACTGGGATTACATACTGCAGGGATATAGCAGCAAAAACAGCTTGGTACTGGCACAAAAATAGGCATGAAGACCGCTCCCAAGGAGCACCACACCCAGCTGAGACTCTTCATTTTATGACACAGTATAAATGATAGGATGTGCATCTGTCTGAACTAAGACAAACAGTTTTCATTCAACACATGGTTTTAGATGGACACTGTGAACACTAAAACAATGGAGCTAATTTCCTACAAAGAATGAAGTACTGGTATCTTGTTAAAGCCTTTGGGAATGAAGGTGGTTCAAAAGGCACTGTTTAATCTCTGAGGCACTAGACCATACAATGAAGTTCACCCGAATGATCGATAACCTGGAAGGCCAAATTGGAATTGCAGTTTCCTCATCTGACCACTATCAATTATGTTGCTGCTGCTGTTGTTATGTGCCATCCAGCTGGGTCTGACTCATAGCAACCTTCACAAGGTTTTGGTTTTTTTCCTCCCTCTTTATTGGTAAATGTTGATGGGGCACAGAGTAACACAGCATTTGCTTTTCCCATTATGCAACTATTACATCACTTTTGGTTACACTTTCATCAGCCCATGAAGTTTATGGAATCTTTTGACTAATATGTAGTAAAACTCGTATGCATATGTGGGTTATATGTCCCTATTTTTCCAATGTACTTATGAAGTTGCCTTGTTTACACTGAGATTACCCTCCCCTCCTTTATCCCTTTGTATTGTTGCTCCTCTCCTTCCCACCTTCCACAACCTTCACTTCCCTTTGCTAGTCCCCTCCCTCCTTCCTTCTACTCTTTATATTTTCCCTTCTTCACTAAGTTTAATTGTGTATTTTATATATCTACTTATGCACAGATTCTTTCTTCTTTTAAGTAAGATTCAGCTCCCACATGTGAGTGAAAATGTAAGGTATTTCTTTTCTTGAGCTTATGTTCATTCACTTAAGATGATATATCCTCCAGTTCCATCTATTTTGCTGCAAATAACATGACTTCATTTTTTTTATTGCTGAGTAATATTCCATTGTGTGTCTGTACTATAATTTTTATCTGTTCTTCTGTTGATGGGCATCTTGGTTGGTTCCATATTTTTGCTATTGTGAAGAGTACTGCACTAAATATGGAGATGCAGGAGTCTCTAATCTCAATGGGTGCTGAGAAGGCCTTTAACAGAGCACAACACCCTTTCATGATAAAAATCCTGGAAAGATGGGCATAACAGCCAAATACCTCAACATCATAAAGGCCATTTATGACAGACTTAAAGCCAATATCATATTAAACAGGGAAAAATTGAAACCATTTCTTTTAAGATCAGGAACAAGACAAGGATATCCACTCTCTCCTCCCTTATTCAGTATTGTGATTGAAGTCCTAGCCAGAGCAATCAGACAAGAGAACGAAATCAAAGGGATACAGATAGGCAAGGAAGAGGTCAAATTGTCCTTATTCACAGATGTCATGATCCTTTACCTAAAGGACCCCAAAAACTCCTCTAGAAAACTCTTAGACCTAATTAACTTCTTTAGCAAGTGGCAGGATACAAAATTAACACTCAAAAATCAATAGCCTTCCTTTACATCAATTGTGGACTGGAAGAGAAGGAAGTTAAGGCAACAATCTCTTTCACAATAGCCCATGAAAAAACTAAATACTTAGGAATCAATCTAACCAAAGATCCTGAAGACCTCTACAAGGAAAACTTCAAAATATTAAAGAAAGAAATTGCAGAGGATACTAGAAGATGGAAGGACCTCTCCTGCTCATGGACTAGAAGAGTCAATATTGTAAGAATGGCTATATTACTAAAAGCAATTTACAGATTTAATGCAATTCCCATTAAAATCTCAATAACATATTTTGCAGAAATAGGAAAAAGAATCCAAAAATTCATATGGAAACACAAAAGACCATGTATAGCTAAAACAATCTTAAACTGTGAAACTAGTGCAGGCAGGATCACAGTACCTGACTTTAAACCATACTGCAGGGATATAGCAGCAAAAACAGCTTGGTACTGGCACAAAAATAGGCATGAAGACCAATGGAATAGAATTGAAGATCCAGAGATACACTCACACAGGTACAGTCACCTGATCTTTGACAAAGGGGCTCAGGATGCAAAATAGAGAAAAGATAGCCTCCTCACAGGATTTTCAATGGCTGGTTGTTTCAGGGTTGCTTCGGGAATGGATTGCCACATCCTTCTCCCATTTTTTGCAGTGTTGGGCATCAAACCCAGGTCCTTACAGAGTACGAAGCAGCACTCTACCAACTGAGCTAAACCCCATCCCTATCGATTGTGTAGAGTGCCATTTTACAGTTTGTTATTTAAGCTGATTATGCGTTATAGTTTTATTTACAAGGGTATATCACTTTTAAAGTGTTTTTTAATAGCATGAGGAAGAGGAGGAGGAAAAAGAAAGATACTTGTGTTCTAGTCCTGGTTTCATGTCAAATTTCTGATAAGTCACTCAGATTTTCCAGCCTTAAGTTTCTTTGTCTATGAGAGGACCAGACTTGGTGCCCAAAGGAAGGCAAATCTATGGCATTGTGATACAAATTTTTCTTGTCCCTGGATTGATAACTGATCATCTTTCTTTTCAACTGAAATTCTGCATGCTTTTCAACATGACCTTAGAAATCTAATATCAACTGAGTGGAAAAATGTCATTTACTATTAAATCTATTGTCATTCCTAATGGCCTCTGAGTTCTAGTACTCTGTACATCTGAGGTCCTACAGAAGGAATATATGTAGCCACCAGTGGGCGCTCAATAAGAAGGTTTATAAGAAGTTTTGTGATAGGGTAGGTTTTGTCTTATTCCTTTTCTAAGTGTATATTAAAGTTTCATAGCCATTTAAACGGTATCTCTGTGACCACTGCAGGGTCCACCCTCTGCATTCACAAGTGACTGCCTACTCTCCTAATTATGTCCAGTATTTTAACATGCAATGACTCTACTAAAAACACATCTTGTGGAAAAGTGACATTTAGATAGAAGAGTCCTGAAATAAATATTTAAAAATCTATGCAAAAGCATCACCAAGAACAGCTGGAACCCTCTCCCCCTCCAAAAAAACTGGCTTTAGTTTCCTGTTGCATAACTAATCGGTAAACCAAGATCATACTGTTAACAGCGAGGTTATTAAAGTATTATTTTAATATTTACTAATGAATATCTTTTGCTTGACCTAAATATAACAGAAGCTGTTTTTGTTAGGAAGAGACAGGTTCAACAGAGCTGGAAGGGACCTTGGAGATCACCTACACAATATACATAAACTTGTCAAAAGAAGTCCACTGACTTTCCCAAGGCCAACCACCCCGGTTAGTGGCAGAATAGGACCTAAACCCCCATACCTTGATTCCAATCTCAATGCTTTGTCTAAATCTAATATTTGCTGATGTTTCCTTGGAAAGCAGGCTTGAGAGCTGACCAGGAATGTGAGCAATCCTCACTGCATCTTTCACAAAGTTTCTTAGAAACTGTTTGGCACAAGAAGTTTTTCTTGAGCCCATTTTTCCTTCAACACAACCAATATAGAAGGCTAATAGTTTTTCATTTTCTTTCTTGCAGGCAAAATGTATTAGGGAAACAGTGCTAGTTTACATTCCTAATGTGACAATATTTACAGATGAGGTACTAGGACATTTTTTGCAGTGTCCCCAGATGCAGAAACATAAACTTCTGCCAGAGAACAGGCAGTAGCCAAACTATTATGATCCCTAAATTGAAATTATTTTTCTGGACTTCCTAAAGAACAGTTTTGTGCTCTTATAATCATGAGACTAAATTTGAGGATTTAGGAAGGGGGACTTCAAAACCAGTGCTAGGCTGATGGCTTCCCCGAGGACAGCTGCTTTTGGATGGCCAGAGGAAAAAGGCAATGTCCAACCTAGACTGCTTTAAGAACTACCTACAATTTCATTGCATCAAAGTAGGTGCTTTTTCCTATGTTCCTTTCTCTGCAGAATCTGGGTATCCAAAGCTGAATAAGAGAAGGGCATCAAATGCTGATGTCTTTATAAAATGCTCAAAGCTGTCTGGCCAGTTTCCTCTCTAGCTAAGGGAATTAAAATAAAAATTCACAATAGTACTTTATTAGAGACACTATATTTAAGCATTTGGAAAAAATCTGTATGTACAATATCCTTCTATAAATATTTCATAGCATCCTAGATTCTCAGCATCTGGGCAGAAAATGTCAAATACAACTTATCCTATCCCAAAAAGTCCACCTTCCCAGTAGTATTCTTTCAAGAACTCTAATAAGGATAATGTTCTACTTCAACAAAGGCTTTCTGCACTTTCCTAAGTTGTGAATGAATAGACATCTCATAGTCTCCAAGGGAGATGGTCAGACATGTGAATGGAGAATATGATTTTGTCACTAGGTTAAAACAGGAAAGACCATAAAGGTGTGCTTTTTAAAAGCCAATTCAAGGTGACAGGGCTGCACAATTTTATTTTTCAAAAGAGACCACCAAGAAAACAACGTAACACTCAAGTCTGTTTCCTGCAAGACAACTGTAGAGTTGCTTCATTTATCCAAGTTCAATGGCTAAACGTTATGAGTGCTGTGTCTATGTATATAAAACAAAGTAAAGAACAGGAAGTTCACTAAGGACTGAGGTGATTAATCTTGAATCTATTTCTTTGCCCTCTTTATTGAACACTCTAGAACAGAAGTACTAGAGTTGAAAGACCTGCCTTTTACCACCTGTGTAAATCCAGAGCAAAGTACATAAACTTTCTAAGCTTTGTTTCCCCCATAAATAAACAAACAAACAAACAAAAAACAGAAATAAAACCCATCTACCTTACAGGGGGTGTTGTACTATTACTAAGATAGAATGTACATTGCCCAAGGCTTAAAATGGAAGTGTCTTCCCTCCCTAAGTTCTTTGAAGAAGGATCTCCTGGGTTCATTTGGTCTCTCCTATATCCTTACATAGCAAGCAACATGCAGTATATGCACAAAAGATATAATAAACCACGTTCCTAGGCAAAGAGTGGGGACAGGATCAGGCTTCATATCAGCTATCAATTGTTTAAAAAAAATCTCAGCAGCTACTTGGATAAAGATTCAAAGCGGTGACGTTTACCCATGCAAGCTGTATCACTTGGCTACTTTGCAGCAGGTAGTTGAGGACAAGTCAGGCTTAACACACTTTTCAGCCCACAGCAAAGTGGCCATGACTACAGCATAGACAGAGGCTTCCATGAAAATCTGAACCTTGATGAATCCTCAAAGTAAGTATTAATAAGAGTTACGTGAAAATAATTCCCTATCCTCAGTGAATCTTGGACATAAAGCCGCCATGTTTTATTTCAGTAATAAAATGTTTTGTTGTTTTAATAGTAAACGGTTCAAATGATTTGTATTAAACCTTGCAGTATATTGTGCCTTAGAGAGTTAGATGTTACTTAGCTTACCACTAAACTGCTTTTGGTTCATTGTAGGAGAGTACCAGGTAGCAAATCAATAGCCAGATTGATCTGTTAATATGAAAATGTTCAATTATTTTAATTAAATGTACAAAGTAGCAGTCTGAGGACCTATCATGTGGTTGTCATCTCCTTTTACATGACTATTTCATTGTTTCTGCTGACACACCTGAAGAGACTTATGAATAACAGAGATAGCACTACCATGTAACTATATAAACTATAAAAATGCTTACTGATGACCATCTCAGTACTCTGTAAAGCTAGTAACAAAGATATTTTTATCTTTGAGAGAAAATATCTCCACCTTATTTTACTTCTAGCCAAGAGTCTATAAAAGTAAAATAATGAAGCAAGTATTCCAGTCACTTATGGGGAAGGGGTACAAACTTTTCTTGAATTATCTATATATTTAGAGCAGAAATGATTCTTTGGACTTACATTCTTTGCTTTGCTTCACGACAAAACATCTGGCTAAAAAGTGAAAAAACACTCAAACGGCATTGTACAGGAAAACACCTAGATGACTGATTCCATTTTTCACTTTAAAGTCATGTTTTGAAATTATATAGATATGCTCTATATTCAATAGATGTAATCTTTTACTGGCAGAAAGCAGTTTCACCAAGCTTGCTTTGCCAGGGACCAATTTATCAATCCTAATTTGAAGTCAATGAACAATTTTAAATAATGAACCTAATACTATATGTCCTGAATGTCCTTTATGCTGTGTCCTGAACGGAGAGGTAGGAAAAAGAAAAAGTCTTCACTACAAAAGATTACACCTAGACTCTCAAAGTATTCAGCACAAAGACAAGAGAAATGAAGTACCTGCGGCAACACTTTAAAACAACCTTAATATTTACCTAAGGGGCTGGGTATTATTTTAAGTAAGTATCGTATGCCTAGCACATTGCACCAACATGCAATGATGGCACAAACTGTGATGATGTTGCCAAGAGAAACAACTGAAGACATTAGCAGTTGGGTAGCAAGATCCACGGAACTTTTCACATATCCATCTAAACCTCAAGGTCTGTTTCTGACAGTGAAAGGACACCCATGAGAGTACAGAGACAAAAGGTTATTAGTCATGTTCTCCAGAGGACAGTGCAGTTTGGTCAGCTTGAGAGAGACAAGGCTGGATCCAAATTAACTCGGAGGGAGTTAAGGGCATGTGGCCCTCTTCCCAGAATGAGGCTGCTTCAAAGAGTCAGAGTAAGTTTGGATCATTCAGAGGAAAGGGAAATCCAGGGACCTGTGATCCAGATCCAGGGCAGACCTAGTGATCCATGTGATTCATAATTCCAAGCACTATGGCAAGATGCTCCTGCAACAGATCTAAACTGCCCAGTTTTCCCATCCTCCCTTGGTCATATATGCCATGTCTTACTAAGCACTGGGCTGCACTTCATGGAGGTCTTTCTGGTCTTCTTTCATCACAAAAACAGATAAAGGATCCTAAGATCCAGCTCTGCCTCTACTCCTCTCACATCATTTCTCAGTAGGTCAAACTTCTACATATATGAAGATGACTAGATAGTGTAACTTAGGTGTGCCATTTAAGCTTTCTATGGCTCAATTTTCTCACCTTAAAAAAAGATAACAAAACTACCCTACCAAGTGGCCGTAAAGATTAAATAAAGTATTGGATTACTGAAAAGCCTGGCATTGTGTGTGCTCATAATTTTTATTGATTCTGATACTGAATGTAAACAATCAATTCAAGGCAACTAACTGTTGTTATTACCCCATGTCTTGTGTTTATTTATTCATTTGTTTTCTATTGCTGCTAAAATCTACAAAGCAAAAGAACAGAGGAAGTAGGTAAGGTAGTGGAGGCCAACCAACATGTCAACTGGGCTTCCAGAATGCTTGATCGCTCCCCTTTTCTGATTGCCATGAGGACAGGCTAAGGCAGGTTCAGAGTCTGAGCAGTGGCGTGGGAAATGTGCTTTGAGAGAAGAAAGCTCAGGGAAAGGGTTTTAATGCCAACCCATCAGTCTTAAGAAAGCAGAATGTAACATGATTTCTTTTTGTCTTCGGCTTGAAAACAAATGTTCCTTTGCCTATCTTCCCTTGGTTTAATTAGTCTTCAGTCTTTCTCAGCATTCAGCCCATTCATTTGCAAATAGAGGACTTCTGGTGTGTGTGTGGGTGTGGGTGTGGGGGGTAGGAGTGGGTTTGGGGTTGGAAGGAGGTTGGAGTGTTTGTTTTCAGAGCCACAGGGGTCCTTATTTGAAAAAGCACCCAGCTTATCTCAATGTTTTTGTTTGTATGATTTTGAATTAGAAGGTTGAAGCAATTCATTTAGATTAAGCTGTCTTTACAATGGGCTTAGTTCGCCTATTTATTCTATAGTATTGGTAAGGTTAAAAAAAAGTTTTTATTTTTTAATTGCACTCTGTTGTTCCAATACAATTTTAAGGGATTCCTGGAGTCTTCATCTTCATGCCAATTAATTTTACATAAAACAATGTTTGTTTGCTGGTCACAAAAATCACAAATCTTCTGCCCAATAGTTTAGGGTTGCCAGTTTTAGCAAATAAAAATACAACATGCTCAGTTAAATAGGAAGTTTTTTAAAAGAAGTAAAAATTCAGTCTAAATATGTTTCAAATCAATGAGAAATGACAGGGTACACTTACACTAAAAAGTTCTTCATTTTGCCAAAATTTCAAATTTAAGTAGACACCCTATATTTTATCTAGCGATCATATAAGGTTTTCACGGACGTTGTACACATATTTCAAGAATGCCAACTGAAAAACTGGGCAAATTCCATTTCATTATTGCACTTCAACTTATTTTCTGCAGAACTGGAGTGCTTCATCGATCAGAATAAGTCCCAACTTATAAACAGATTGATACTTCAAGAAATCAACTGAATCTTGACTTGTAAGGCCTTCTAGCCACTGAAGCCCATTTCATTTCTGGAAATTTCTTCTCATCACAAAAAACTAAAACCGAAAGAGGCAACTGGCATTTTCAGTTGAATTACAAGTTAGTGTCTTGAACTACTATGTTTAAGTGACTATCATCCTTCATTTATGTTGCAAAGCAAACACTCTGCGCAAGCAGGGGCTGAGTATCTTTCCGCTGAAGAGGCTTTTGAACGAATAAATGAGTGATTTCTCCACAGGACACTAAACACTTGCTTGGGTCAGTAAACAAAAAGCAAGCTGAATTTTCCGAAGACTCAAGGTTTTCGTGTATCTCTTACGATTAGTTAAGAGAAGGATTGCTGATTTTCTCTTTTGATGAAAATAAATTTTTGCCCTTAAGTCAGATCTCAGCAAATAATTTCAAACATAATTATGCCCGTTTTGTATTTAAATGATTCTTCTTTTTTTGTTTTGCGGTACTTCGGAGCTGAAGCCAGGGCCTCACACATGCTTTTTTGTAGGTGCCTTACCACATAGCCACGCCTTCAGCTCAGTTTTTACTTTTTTTTTTTTTTTTTTTTTTTTTGAGACAGGGTCTCAATAAATTGCACAGGCTGCCTCTGGCCTTGAACTTGCAATCCTCCTGCCTCTGCTTCCTGAGCTGCTGGGATCATTAGCTAGGCCACCGTGCCAAGCCTCTGGGATTGTGGGTGTGCATCACAGCACCTGGCTTGTAATATTATTTATAGCAACTCATTCTTTTTGCCCCTTGAGTTAATGTGGTGATGAACTAATAGGCATAGTTGAGCATAGTTTATGATGGAGTTCATTTCATTACTTCAAAATTACAAGTAATGTTTAGAAACAAAGGCCTTTTTTTTTTTTTAGTAGATCTCAAAGCACCTTAATTTTTCCCTTTTTCGTGCCTTTCCCTCTTTCATTTTTAATTATAGGCACATTCCCAGAAAAAGAAGAAAGGCGACATCAAATGAAAAGCTCAAATTAGCTATCAAATATTTGGTCAATAAACCTCTATGTGCTATTTAAATAAAATATTAGAAAACTCTTGCTAGGAGTTGATTTTGAAATCAACCTCATGTTAGAGCTAAACGCTACTGAAAAATACCACTGAACCCTGCCACTTGACCCAGGATTCCTCTACAAGAAAAACTAGTCATAACTACACGAGCAGCCTAGATGAGAAACTGCCAGAATGTCGCTTCATCTGCAGTTGCCCCATATGGCCTGATCACTCTCCCTGGCATGATAAATCACTGGCAGAATCCTTACCTTCCTGCGTTTGATCTCTGCTCAGCAAGATGTGGTTTTGATGTGAAGAACTCCAGATAGCCTAGGTCAGAGACAAATAGCAGTGGCACTGACCTGCCAAGTGCTAAGTCTCTATTAGACTCAAGTGAAAAGTTGTAAGCTGTTGACAAGTTCCCCTGCCTCAGAGGTTCCTCACCGACCCTCTGTTTTCATGAGCTTAGCTTGGCAGAAAAGCTGCTGCAATGGCTTGGAGGAGAAATAACTTACTTTCTATCACTATTATCAAGTATTAAAATCAAATTTCCTAAGACTTAAACAAGGAATTCTCTTGGGAGGCGCTGCTCTAATTTCTAGTGCTGTAAAGTCTAGCAACCATGAAACATTTTAATTTTGGTTTCCTGTGGGCATTTATGACACTACTAATCACTCATTTACAGAAGGAGAACTATTAGCAGAGATTTCAGAGGATCACTCTTTGGTAATTACCAGTATATCCTCTGGTAAATATTTGTAACAAAAATGCCCTGTGTGCAAATTTTGGGTCTGAGGAAGATTGCAACTAGATATGTGAGCAAATTCAAGTTTTCCTTCCCATTCTTAGAATCTCAGGTTCTGGGCCCAGGAGAGTGAGGAGTTCTAAAGCGTCAGGGTTGGGTAAAGAATCTCATAGCTCTTCTAATCCAATCCTTTTGATAAGTAGGTGGGCTAATAAACTTGTATTATATTGTCATAAAGCTATGTCCGTGGAATTTAAGTAACTACTCCAGTACCACAAAGCATTTTCATATCCTCTAAGCCTAATGTAGAAGAGATACTCAATAAGTGACCAAGTGATTCTACTCACTCGTTGATTCACAAATACTTATTGGACAGGGAACTAAGTTAGCATACATCAGCCACTGAGCTGGGGCCGGAATACTTGCCTCTAATGCCCCATCCCCAGCCTCCCTACTGCCTTACAACGAATCCTATTATATTTCAAAGGAAGGGGCATGTGGGTGGGAGTGGAAGATAGGTGTTTTCTATCCTAAAATGTGTGTGCTTTAAAAAAGAAAAAGAAAGAAAAAGAAATCTATTAAAGGAAGAAAGTTATGCGAAACACTTTACCCTGCAACTCACATCTTACTCTTGACATTTTATCTATTAGGGACTCGACAAATGGAATCAGACAATGTTACTTTCTAGTGTGCATTCACTTATTCATTCACTCAAACACAGACATACGGACCACACGGTGACAAAGCAGCCATCATCCTGGCTCTCATAAAAACATGAGTCCAAGAAGACTCAAACCAAGCATTAAGCAATAATTGCATCCCTCAGTGTAACCTTATCACATATGTTATTTAACAGTAGTCATAAAAATAAATATTGGAAGCAAACCTAAAATATTACATCTTGAAAGGCTTTTGCAAGAGATTTGGTGGGATGAGAAGTCATGTGTGTTTGTCACTACAAAAATGGCAGCAGACCCACCAAAAATTGGAAGACTAAAATTGGTATGAAATTTTAGTTGGCTGAAGTGATGAGGCCTTCCAAGAAGGGAGAACAGTACGCTGTCATTTTAACAGCTGCATTATTTCAACAGGCTTCCCCTTTATAACACTCGAAATTAGAAACACTCACAAATAAGACCTCTTTCTGCAAAACAATTACTGACTTTACAAGGATTCATCTAGAGCACAGTATAGGATTTCTTCCATAGTCCAATATCGTTTATGTAGTACTGTCTGTACATACACATCTGTAATAAATGCTGAGCAATCATCTCTCCACATAACACTTACCTGGTGACATATGGGTCTAACAGACCTGTGCAATGTATTTACATTCATCTAGCACACACTCATTCTGTGCAAGTGCTCACCCAATCCCCAAGAAACATTTTCACAAAGGTCTAAACTAAAACATAAAGCCACATGCAACAAAAAGAAATACTTAGACATCCTTAAAAAGGATACAGGACTAAGTGACCCCATGTCACTGGTTATGTTCTGGTTAGGACATGTCACCAGTTAATTCAGACCATCTAGAGCTCCAAAAATCACTGTTTTGTGCTCTTCCTTTCTACTAAGCCTTCTCTTTTTCTCTGTTGGAATTCCTGGTAATGACACCAGAATGTGGGCAAACCTCATTAGTCTCCCTGCTGTTTACAAGACAGGATTTATGCTCAATGTGCGGAACACAATGACACACATCACTAAATGGCTAAAACTACCACCCAGGCTTTAATCTGAGAGACTTTTCACTCGGTGCAAAGGAGAAACAAGGAAGAGCAATTATAGCCAACACATGTAGTCTTTTAAGAGTACACTAATAAATACCCATTTGTGAAGGTTAATTTAATGCAACCCAGGCTGTTATCTGGAATAGTGTATGTCACCAATTCAATCCATTAAGTAATTACTAAATTCTCAAGAGGGCTCACAGAAGTCAAATGTGGTTATTCCAGGTTCACTGCTTCTGGTCTCCCTAAGGACCGTTTAGGCCAACAGCTGGAAGAGCAGACTACAGAGGTTCCCAGGCATAGCACGGGGAACCATTTTATAAAAACAGGTAAATGATTCTAGCCAGGGGATGAGAATCAACAAAGGCCTGTCCTGAAAGAAACACTTTGGGAAGCAGAAGAAAAGTACAATTGGGTAAGAATGAAAAAGGAGATGGAAAAGATAAGAAAGGGGGGCAAGTCTACCTGGGAAGTGATAAAGAGAAATGTGTTCTCTTTAAAAGTGAAGACTGAAAGAAATCTAAAGACTGGATCCAACTTAAGACACCCTGTCAGCAGTGTGGATAGGATTTTTGAGTCATTTACAATGAAATCTTAATCATGCAAACCCAGCCACTTCACCTCTCTACCACTGACCCTGTTTGAAAAGTTTGGATACTGTCTGACTTTCTCAGTGGGAACTGCATTCCCACTGAGGTTACACGTAGTAGAAGGGGAGTTGCTCCTAACAAGTGAAATGGAACACATATCCACCTGACAATTTCTCTCTCTCACACACAGGTAATAAACAAATTACATAAAATGATGGTCTATGGAGGGAAAGGAAGCATTAGAGACTATCAAATATATATTAACATCCAGAAGCCTCACAGATCCTCATTCCTAAGTGAATCTTAATAACTATGACAATGGAAAACAACCTTTAAATGAAAAAATAAACAAGCAACCAGGTGCTAATACGGGCAGTATGTGACTAGCCAATTGGTGAGAATCCAAAAACAGTTCTTTACCATAGCTTAAAGAATCACACATATCTGAAGCGTCCAACTGTCTCAGTTCATCCCTTCTGCTCTTTTTATGGTTCAAATGGTTGCTAATGGAAGAACACTGGTAATGGCAGCTAATGGTACCACACATGGCTAATGGTAGCCACAGATAATACTAATTAAATTTAAGTTTGAGATCTGTACTTTAAAAACAGGGCCTGGGATATCCTGTTAAAACACTCAGCAGAGCTGACAGTTCAAATTCCATTGCCTTCGTGTGGTTTTTGTGTTTATTCTTATTGTTATGAGCAGTGAACTAAGAGTTGATTGAGTTCTGGCACTGCCACCCACCATTGTTACTGAGCATGGAAAATTTATTTAATTTTAATAGGTTTGATTTTCTTACTTGTAAAAGGGAGATATTAATATAATATTCACATCATAGGGTTGCCACAAGAATTAAATGTAGTCATATGTGAAACACTTTCAATATAATATAATCAAATTATACCCACTAGTAATTATTAATAGCAATAAAACACTAATTCATGCAACCAACATTTCTGAAGAATCTCCACCATTAGACACCAAGCTAGATGCTTCAAGAATACCAAGATGAATAAGAGTTTATAATCTAGTACAGTGTAGATGTAGAGAGTTACACAGAAAAATATAATACATGGCAAAAGTCATACCATTTAGGAGAAGTGCAAACAAGTGATATGGGTATTCAGAGAATGCAAGTTCATTACCGAAAATAAGTTGTGCAGTCACCTTTACTAGGTATTATATACATTTATTTATAGTAATATACACAGAAGGGCCGGATTCAGTGTTAAGGTTGGAGAATTTCATTGCTTTCCAACAGCTTTCAAATGAGAAGCACACGTGCAAGAATCAAATCCCTTCTAAAGATCCAAATGCAGAGTAAATGTGTAACACCAGCTTTGACTTTAAAACTTGAGCTCAAGTGTTAACGAAATGTGAAGTGCTATAATGTTATTTTTAAGCCTAGTGTTAAGCAATAATTTAAATTCTCTACACTAACAGGACAAAGCTCAGTCCTGAACTAGGTATTCAAGGAAAAGGTCTTTCTACTAGCAAAATGTCACCTATACATGCTTCCCCCTCACCTATAAACAAACAGTGCATAATGAAGGAGTCAGCCATTTCCCGTGACCTTTCAAAAATGGGTGGTGTGTTCATGTGCAAGAGAGAGAGCAGACAGGTTGTAGAGAGAGCAAACAGGTTGGAAAGGTAGGGAAATTAAATCTTGATGCGATAAATTATAATAATCACGTTATCCCAGAGTTTTGCACGAAGTCTCCTTAAAAAGTAGGCTTATGAAATGCAGTAGTGTTCTTGGTTTAGAAAAACCAACATATATTAAAATCATCCATCAAAGTAGAACTAATTTCTTTTATTTTTCTCAGTATGGAGAAGAAAAGACTTGGAAAAGACTACAGATTCTAAACTTCCTATTTTTATTCCAAGATTACACAGAATACAATTTTTAAAATTTTTACGTTTGTATCATCTGACTTTCCTATACGTTGCATCTTTTTTCCTTCAGATATATCTGTTTTCCTTATACCTAATTATACCTTATACCTAATATTGATTCAAGAGCGGTTAAGACAAATATAAAAAGCAAATTTTCAATGATAAAAATAAAAGAAGCTTTCAGAACAGTATAAGGAGAATATACCTTGAAAACCTTGCAATTAGAATGCATTTCTTAAACAAGAAATAAAGAAAATTTCCTCTTCATTTGCATTTAAAACTTTATGACAATTAAGAAAGAAAGAGAGGGAGGGAGGGAGGTAAGGAAGGGGGAAGAAGGAAAGAGAGAAAACAAGGATAAAAGCACACTTGGGAAGAAAATGTAATGAATATGTAAGAATTACTACAAATCAGTAGTGATACACATACATAGAAAAATATACAAGTGATAAACTAGCCAATCCACAAAGAAAGAAAATCAAATGGCAAACAGACATATGAAAATATGTTTAATCTCACAAGAAATCACGGAAATGCAAATTAAAACAGCAACAAGATACCATTTCACACTTATCAGACTGGCGAAGTCTAAGTCCCAGAACCCCAGGTATAGGTGAGGATGTACAGTAAAGGGGACTCTGACACACTGGTAGTGGGAGTGGAAATTAGTATAATCATGTTAAATAGAAATTTAGAAATCCTCAATTAAGTTGTAGAAAATATACTCCATGAGCTAGCAATATCACATGGGCATATATATTCTAGAAGCTCTCCATGCTTATGAGAACATATGTTCAGGAATGTTCATTATGGCATTATTGTGATAGCAAAATACTGGAGTAATCTTAAAAGTCATCCAGGCACCCAGCATTCAGCAACTCAGGAGGCCAAGGCAGGAGGATTTCAAATTTAAAGGCAGAGGCAGCCTGCATAACTTAGCAAGACCCTTTCTCAAAACAAAAAAATAAAAAATAGGCTAGGCGTGCAGCCTGGTGTTAAAGCACTTGCAAAATATGTATGAGGCCTTGGGTTCAACCTCCAAGTACTGGGAGAACAAATAATCTTAAATGCCAACAGTAGAATTCATTAAAAACTGAGAAACTGAGCTGGGTGTGGTGGTGCAAACCTACAACCCCAGCAACTCAGGAAGCGGAGGCAGGAGGACCACAAGTTCCAGGCCAGAGGCAGCCTGCGTAATTTAGCAAGACCCTGTCTCAAAGTAATAAGTAAAAAGTGGGCTGGGGTTGCAGCTCAGTGGGAGAGAGCTTGCAAAAGCATGTGTGAGGTCCTGGGTTCAACCCCCAAGTAACAAACAAACAAACAAACAACCCGAGATACAGTCATAGAATGGAAAAATATCAACACTGCCAATGAACGAACTGTAGGTATATCCAACAACATGGAGGAACCTTGAAAATGTGATGCTAGACAAAACAGAGCACATTACATGTGGATACACATGGCATGGAAGCACTTACGTGAAATATTTTAGCATGCAAAAAATAGCACATATTTTTTATATATACTTATGTATGTATGGGGCTGGGATTTAGCTCAGTGGGTAGAGCGCTGCGCTGCAGTCTCTGAGGTCCCGAGTTCAATTCCCAGCACCGCAAAAATGGGAGAAGGACCTGGCAATCCACTCCCAAGGCAATCCCGAGACAGTCTGCCATTGAAAACCCTTATGAGGCTCGCTATGAGTCGGATACCGACTCGATGGCACCTAACAACAACAACAACAACAATCTATGTATGGAGATATACACCTTTGAGAAAGATAAATGCTTCTGAGGAAAGAAGGGGAAGAAAAGAGAATGGAAAGAGTTCATAGGAGGCTTTCAGTATAATGCTTTTAAAAAATTAAAAGCAAATAAGGCACACACCCGTAATTCCAGCAACTCCAGAGGCTGAGGTAGGAAGAAGGTGAGTTCGAGGCCAGAAGAAGCCTGCATAATTTAGTGAGACGCTGTTTCAAAATATAAAATAAAAGTGGGCTGGGGCTGCAGTTCGGGGGTGGAGCACTTGTTTAATATGTGCAAGATCTAGGATTCAACCCCTAAGCACTTCAAAATAAAAAAAATTAGAAGCAAATACAGATGGTTCCCAACTTTTGATGGTGTGATTCATGATTTATCAACTTTATGGTGGTATGAAAGTACTACATATTTAGTAGAAACCACACTTCAAATTTTGATCTTTTTCCAGGCTAGTGGCCTGAGATATGATACTCTCAGGTGATGCTAGGGACCGGCAGCAGCTCCCAATTAGCCATGTAATAAGAGTAAGCAACACACACTAAGGTATGATGTTGACAAGGGTAGATATGTTAAGTGAATTTTCCGAAGCCAAACAATAGTTTCAATTAGTTTCAACTTATGATAGGGAAACCTATGTACTATAATATGTTAAAAACTAACAAGTCTGGGTATAGTTACATGCATTTTATTCTATCATTGTTTGCATTCTTCTATATGATTGAAACAATTCATTTCCTGTCAAATATGCTTAACAATACAGTACATTGTCCATCCATGGATGCCGAAATGCCTCATTTCCTGAATCCTCATTGCACTTTACCTGCTTGCTTTCATCTCAACCATTTAGCATTTCTAATCATGCGTAATAGTAGCTCATGTCATGTCCTCACTCATTGCTCAACTGGGAGTCCTCCTCAGTCTCTTCCCAGCAGGGACCACCAATGCTTTGTCAAAAGAGGCCTAATGAATGTTAAATTGATTTAAAAAATGAATAAATCTAGGTAAGCCAAATGATAGCTCTGGCTGCAGCCAAAAATTACACTGGCTGAGATAATACAGTTAGATAATATTCCTGTGAAAACCAAGTTATATTGGGACACTGGTTATGAGATTCTAAAATATAGATGAGGCAGAATTTCCTGGTTTCATGTTTGCTGGGGAATTTAACCAAAGAGTGAGTTTTTTATTGATTCCTGATCTCCCCAACAAGGAGCTGATGAAAAAAATCCAACTTTTACACCTATGGAAATAAGACTTTAAATTGTCCTCCATAAAGTCACAAAGACCCTTCCCAATTTCATCTTCCCAGGCACAGCCTTGGTACTTCCTGTCTTCCTTATTACTCTATAACCTTCCCAAGTCCCATTCAGCCTGTAGATTTTGTGTCAGTATTGGTGGTGAAGGCTGCAGGAAGAGGGAAACAGGTTATTTTTGTTTATTTTCAGATTCACTAAATTAATAATATTTTTCCAGATTCATTTATGTGGAGGTAGTTCCATTCTACTTGTAGGAAGAGCCACAAGACCTATACTACTTTCTAGCTCAGTTTACTCTTTAAGAAATCCTTAGAGACGACATGAAGAAAAATACTTGAATTATTGGACTCGACATCAGCAAACTTAGGCTGTTGTTGTTAGGCTATTGGTGCCATCGAGTTGGGGCTGACTCATAGTGACCCTATGTACAACAGAACAAAACAGTACCCCACAGTGGGCCGTGCCTGGCACCATGTCAGTGCTTCTCTGCTATTCATAGGGTTTTTAATGGCTGGCTGTCTCAGAAGTGGGCTGTGGAGTCCTTCTGAACCTTCAGCACTGGGTATTCCCAGAGAGTCCCTCACTCAAGGACTAAACAGGCCTGACTGTGCTTAGCTTCTGAGATCAGATGAGATCGGATGCCAGGGTGGCATGGCTGTAGACTGACTTAGACTAGAGGAAATGAAAATTAAGGAAACACGACAGGTGTCTTTAGTTTTACCTGGAGAGCAGGTTTTATCTTTCCAGAGATCTAGGGATAAAGAAACCCCGACTTTGGCTCTCAGAAGTCAGATAGTCAGGAGGACAGGAAGCACAGTAGATTACTTCTGGAGGTAGCAGAGCTGAACTGGCATAAAAGGAAGGCTTCCTTCTAGAATAAAAATTAGACTATTTACTCTCCAACATTCTAATTTTTAACCACGTTGTACAGAGGCTAATTAATTCCTATGTTTAGCCCCAGGGAAGTGCGGAGAGCCCAGCGGATGTCAAGGTGCTGAAATCACCCAATTATTATTCCAACCGGAATTTTTGAAGCCAGGAAGTGTTTTCAAATCATGACTTCAGGTCAGCTTTAGCTAAAATGGTCATTTCCTCAAATCATGTGACTTCACTGAGACTCCTAAACTGGTAAGAGTTAAAATTTTGGTAGCTCCGTGATAGAGTGCTGTCCTAGCATAAAAGAGTCACAATTTTGAAGGGAAACAACTTAAACATAATTCAACCTTCAAGTAAGAGGGAAGTGTCAGAGATAAGAAATTTCCAATTGGGATAATTTCACATATTTGAAGTGTTGGATAGAATACAGCTGAAAGATATGTCTGAAAGGCAATTAAAAATTAATCAAACTGACATCATGGCAATCAATTCTATGTGTGTTAAATTTGGTGTTTGAGGGGAATTGAATGGCTTTGAATTGACCGCTGCAGCAAATAAAGAAATTAAGGAAATTCTAGGAAGGTTTTCAAAATAGTCGCTGCCTGGTGCTTTTACTTTCTGGAAGCTGGCTGTCCCTCAAATCCACTTATTCTCTTGAGCAGTCAGAATCAGTGAAAGTTTCCTCAGTCTTGAATTACATAAACACAGATGCCTTCCCACTGCCAGAAGATAGCTACCTTCTACAAATGTCTGCATATGGTGCCATACTGCTCAGATTATGGACCAATGACTTGGCAAAGGCTTCGTCCAAACTACTTACAATACTACAAATGACTATTTGCAACCTGGTGTTCAGGTTCAGCCAACTGGGCATATGAGCCATGTTAAGGTTAAATTATGGCCCAAGTACGGGTATATAATTTGTTCTTAAAGTATTAGCTGGGAAATTGTTTGATTTACAAACTTTTTAGCAAAGACAAGACCTTGGTGAAGAAACATCCAGGAGGTCCAACTCAGTGAAAATGCACTGCAAACATAGAAGGATTCCATAGACTACCCAGAATATTAAACTCTTAGGAGTAATTACTCTAATGAGTAGTAAACAATGGCGTGTTCACTATTTTAACAAAAGCTTACTGGTCACGTGATTCTGATCTTTCTTAAGATGGGCCTTCATCAGTTTGGATCTACAAGTATAATCATCATCACCATCATCTTCATCCAAATGTAATAATCCTCACTTTGCAAAAATGCAACAAAATTAGCATTGTCTGGTTATCATATTACGCCAGTTATTTTCATACTTTCTCACTTCGTCCTATACTAAGGTAACTCAAAAGATAAGTAGGTGCTATTATCTATTTTGACAAACATAGAAATTGAAACTCATATTAGGTGTGGTGGCCCACGCCTAAAATCCCAGCAGTTGGGAGGCTGAGGCTGGAGGATCACAAATTTGAGGCCAGCTTGGGCTATATAGCAAGACTGTGTCAAAAGAAAAAAAGAAAGAAAGAAAGAAAGAAAGAAAGAAAGCAAGAAAGCAAGCAAGCAAGCAAGCAAGCAAGAAAGCAAGCAAGCTGCAAATAAACTCCTTCAGAGAAGACACCACACACTTTATAATACTGCACCCCCAGGACATGGCACTATATTTGTTAACTATCCACATAGCCAATAAGTACATGCCTGACCAGGATTTGATCAAAGACCTATTTTAAACTCAGACCCTTTCCAAGTCAAGGGCTTGTAAACTTTCATGGCCTCTGCTATAAGTATTCAACTCTACACTTGGAGTCTCAAAGAAGCAATAGATAATATGAATGGATGTGGCTGTGTTTCAATAAATCTTTATTTACAAAAGTAGGAGTCTATAATTCATTGACCTCTGCCAACTGTCAGTAAGATAACTGAAAAGATAAAAATACACATCAGTATTTGTATTTCATTATCCATCTGAGAAAGACTTGGAAGTAAGAATTGTGTGTGCTGAGACTTGAGATGATTGTTGGCTTGGTCATGGTTTGATCATCGCTCTGTACTGATGAGAGAGAGAGAGACAGAGAGAGAGAGAACGAGAACTGCATCTCTGTCTTTTGTTAGGCCCAGCTAAAATGAAGTTACACCTCACAGAACAATCCCCTCAGAGAATCTTCTACCTTAAAAAAGAAAAATTATCACCGGGTGTGGTAGCGCAGCCTGTAATCCCAGTGGCTTGGGAGGCAGAGGCAGGAGGATCGCAAGTTCGAGACCCAAGGGAGTCTGTGTAATTTAGGGAGACCCTGTCTCAAAAAGTAAAAAAAAAATAGACTGAGGGTGCAGCTCAGTGATCCAGCACTTGCAGAGCATGCAAGCGTGAGGCCGTGGGTTCAACCCGAACTACCACAAAAAAAAAAAAAAAAAAAAAAAAAAAAAAAAAAAAAGAAAAGAAAAGAAAAACTATCATTCATCATTTTATAGAAATCAAAGACCAGGAGTGCCCCAGCAAATGATGATTTCATATGGAAACATAAACCTGTAGTAGAAGGTATTGAGGCAGGACTCTAGGAGAATTATCTAATCCAAGTTCTATGATGAAGTTATTTAGCTTCCTTGGATTAAAAGATGATATAAATATTAAGCTATAAACTTATTAAAAAGTACTTTTAAAAACCTGAAATCCTCTATAAACATGCAGCCTGAATGACAACTTATGATCAACATAGGCAATCATGAGTAAAGGTCTGGAATGAAAGGTCTGGGATGAGATCCACCTCTTTTATTTAAAGAAACTATTTCTGAGATTGGTAAGGATCTCACCCCAGATCTAAAAAACTTACAGAAAAAAACAAAAATAATAAATCAAGGAATCAAAAGCCACAAAAGATAATTCCTTCTTAAGAGAAGCAGACCAATTTCATATTCTCTCCACATTTGTAATAGAAAGCAACTCAAAAAATAAAAATTTAAACTCTTTCTCTCATGGCTGGGTGCAGTGGAGCATGCCTGTGATCCCAGTGGCTCAGGAGGCAGAGGTAGGAGGATCACAAGTTTGAGACCAGAGGCAGTCTGTGTAATTTAGTGAGACCCTGTCTCAAAAAGTACAAAAAAACAAAACAAAACAAAAAAAAACCAAAAAACCTCTTTCTCATGTATGGTGAGGAAATCTCGATACTCTCCTTCAAAATGCTTTGCAAGAATTAAAATATACATAAGAGTGCTAGGTAAACCATTAGGCCCTATAAAAATGTAACTGGAATTGGAAGTATTATTATCATTATTATTATTACACTGATCAGCTGAAGTACTACCATACTGACAAGTGACTTTGGGTACTCAATATTTCTAATAAGTCCTTAAGCTCCTAGAAAGTACATATTTCCGCAATCCAACTATCATAGTGGGAAGCACCATTGTTAGGAATGTGGCCATTCAAATATCCTTTGAACTGAATTGAAATTGACCCCAGAAAACAGGATGTGTTTAATAAAATGTTGTTAAATGAATAAATCAAAGAATAAATAGTAAGCACTTGATGCACATTAGCTCTGACTTTACTGGCTTTTATTTATTCCCTTCCAGTATAGCAGATTAGAACTCAATAAATGCCGTCTTCCTCCCTCTGCTCTAGCTCTCCACAGCATCAGATGCTGCAAGAATACATAATCCTTTATGGTACTGTTCGTTATGGACATTAAACTCTCACCAAAAAAGTGATCAAAAGGGAGATGTCACAATGCTTATGTGTGCATAAATGTGTGAGTGTGGAGGGGGTGCTAACAGAACCAGAAGAGAAGAGGGAGGGAATAGAGAAGGTAGAAGTGTGATAAAGAGAGCAAGTTTCCACAACTTGGGGCTCTGGAAGACACAGTTTCTGCAGTCTGGGGCAGTCAGTAGAGTGCTGAACCTTGATTTTTCAGTATTGTGTACCTCAGTAATATGGTCAGCCACATAAAATTCTAAAAACCTGACTGATAAAGCAGAAACAACTCAGAAAAAAATAATTCCTAAAAGCATAGCTAGAAGCAATCAGGATCATATACATTAGCTGTTAAGCAGTCTTCTCAATAAGGAATCATTTTTAAAACTCGAGGTGTAGCTCCCTGTTTAGGGAAACAGAATTATTCCCAAAGTGGTATTGCTATTGACCTTTAGTCTAAAATGGATACAACTTCAGAACAGTAAGCTTATTTTTAAAATGGAATGTAATTGCCTAAAAGCCAGCACAAAGCCATGAGTTTAGCGCTTTCAGCATGCTTGGGGATTGAACTATGCCTCTGTTGCATTTCTGCTGGACCTCTGACAGGCAAAGGCAGTAACTTTTAATTCTGATGATCTCCCCCATTCTTTCTGTAAAAACTGTAAAATTCAGAAGAAGTAAAGTGATGAAAACTACAGTAAGATATCAGATCACAGGTGCAAAGTACTCTAAGTACATGCCACTTGAAATTCTCATATTCTGATCAATTATTTCTAAGTGGTGACTTTATGTTGATCCCCCAAACAGTGAAAAATTGTGCAGAAAAATCATATCCTAACATCCCTCAGTAAATAATCTTTAAGACAAAATTATTAATTAATCATATATCTATCTGCCTTATAGTACCATTATGTGATGCAAATATTGTTTGCTTCATATGTTTTTTAATAGACCATAAAGCATAGTAATTTTTTACCCATTTCCCCTTTAAAGTATCCTAACGAATTTTGTAGTACTTACTGTCCATTCTACCTTGTTCATTCTTCTGTTTGAAACTGCTAATATAATTTCCCTCTCTTCTGATCATAAATGAATTTTTTAGAACTCTCGGTTAGTGTTATTTTCCTTTAAAGCAACAAAAATCATTACCCCTTACCTTGGGCTACCAAAGGAGCAGCTTTTGCTCTCCATGTTAACAAACAAAAAACTACTTGTCCATGATTCTTGTCTTAGAAAATTTAGAAGCCTCCCTAATGAGCTAAGAAAGCTTCTGAGAATGTTCACAGATACCTGATTTTACAAGTTTTTGTGAAAGAACACCCCTTTAGATTAGTGTTATTCCGTGTTTATGAGGGTTGTTTGTCAAGACAAAAATAAAGTGCCTCCTCCCCACAAATTAAAGAATCAAGTTACAATCCATTATTTCATTTCTGATTGTTTTTCTTTGTAATAAGTGGGAAAGTGGATACTGGATAAAAGTCTTCCTTGTACTAAAAGACTCCACATTAAAGGCTCCAATTAGCTATAAATCAGTTGTCCTTCCTACTGGGGGCAAACAAGAGAGAAAAGAGAGAGGGTAGTTAAGAGAAAAGAATAACTGGAAGAGCTTCCAAATTAAATTCTGAAAAAGACACTGCACACCTAAAACGACTTTCAGAGGCTGTTAGGAAAATCTGATCAAAAGCAAGACTTACCCAACCCCTCCCAAATCCAAGGGTTAGGTCCATTCTCATCTTAATACCTCGCAAGAGCGGCTGACGAGGTTAGAGACCCTCATAAAACAAAACTTTTATGCTGTATGCTTTCCTTGCTTCTTCCTAAACCAGGAGATATGCCGCACATAGGGACTATTGTTATGCAAACAATGCTTAAAGGGCTATAACCATTAACGACCTCTCATTAAAATGGCTTTCAAAAATTTGTCACACCATCTAAAAAAGCTAACAGGTACATTAAATCTTCTAAATCGACATTCAAAACACAAATCATCCAGATTGTACCGTAAAACTCAATGCAAGTAAAATTTCAGAATTCTTGTATTTCCCTATTTCTCTTTCAATCATTAAGCCAGAACCAAACGATTTACTCTTCTACAAAATTTAGTGTCCGTTGAAATAAGCACGATGGAATACAACTTTAACCACGTTGTGTGTATGCACATGTATTTTAATTTGGAGAAGTTTGCGGTAGGAATTGAAAATCATCTAAGAGAAATGTAAAATGAACTCCAAGAAATGTGTCTTTAAATCCCAGCCGTCCTCCAATGCTGTAACATTTCAATCCTCCCAGGTATATAATTGATCAATTTTTCCTTTGTGGAAAGAAAGCAAATTCAACTTACACTAGGTAGCAGACATCTTCTTGACGTGGTGCAACAACAAAAATTCCTGCTTAGCAAGCCCAAGATGTTAGAGTTCGTTATAAAAAATAGCCAGTTTTTCAGTGCCCAAACGAACCAGCGAATTGCACAAATTGAAAGATTTTTCAAGTCTTCCAGGAAAACTAACACTGCCTACAAAATTAAAAGGAAGTTCTGGCAACGCATCGACTCTACTGTGCTTATCGTCAGGTTCTGGTGAATTTTGTCAAAGCGGCCCCGGGGCGGGTGCGTGACAATTTCCAGCAGGAAAGCCCTCTGCACCAAACCGGCCCGCGAGGACCTGATTCCAGGAGCAACCGAGCGGCCGGGGAGAGAGGACCCGCGAAGCGACGGCGGGCTGCGTGGCCAACCGGGCGGGAGCCTCCGTCTCCTCCGAGGAGACCTGGAGGCTCCGACGCCCTCCCCGCGGCAGTCGGGACCCCCAAAAAATTAGACCTGTGGCCCGCCACCACTGTGGTCCAGGCAGGCGCCGTTGAAGGCGACCCCTGGGCGCTGCCTTCTGGTTGGGACAAGTTCCTGAATCGTCCCCAAGACAGTGGCGGGAATTCAAAAGCCCCAGTCGCGGAAGCAGGACGTCCGCTGCGGCGCGGGGAGGCCAGGGTGGCCCCGGGGACCCCAATCCTCGCCCCTAAAGAAAAATAAATAAATAAATAAAGACTGGGAAGGAAGGTTCTGGAAAGCCTCAGTGGACGGCCTACCTTGGTGTACTTGATTTCGAGGTTGGGCGTAGGCGAGGGCAGGAGGTGCAAGGACGCCATGAGCGCGGCGGGGTCGGCCTTCACCTCGCCGGGCATCTCGATCTTACTGGAAGTCATGGTGGCGGCCCGAGGTGTCGCTCGCCCGCGGCGTGGGCTGTGCGCGCGGTCCGCGGCCGGGGACGCGCTCGCCTGTATATAGGCAGGTGTCAAGCTGGGGCTCTTCTTATTGGATGTGAGGGCCGAGGCGCGGGGGGCTGGTCCATCCTACCTAGGACGCCCCAGCGCAGCCCCCATTTACATAAAACCCGCGCCGCGCCGCGCGCGCGCCAGGCGCGCACGGTCAAGTTTGCGGGTGCTCTCGGCCTGATCCAGCTCCGGCCGCTGCCACCGCCACCGCCACCGCCGCGGTCCTCGACGGCGAGAGCGCGACCCTGCGCTGCAGCGCGTGGGGCGCGGCCACCAGACCCGCGCGTCCCCTCTACGGGCGTCGGGACGCGCACCTGGGCCCAGGTCTGACAGGGGCCGTGGCTCGACGAAGAGGAATTGGAGGAGCCAGGGGGACCCCAGCGGCTGGGCTCGAAGGGCGCTGCGCAGTGTCAGCCAGCGGGGAAGTGCTGAGGACGGCTTCCCGGGCACCCGGATCCCTCCCACCCCCGGCCTGGCCCCGCGGAACCCCAGATCCCCTTCGTTCCAGGGACAGGAGGTGCCTTCCTCTCTCCTCCTCCCCCGGGGGTCGCTCTCCGCAGCGACCGCCCTCACTCAGCCTTCCACGTAGTCCGAAGGGCGCGGTGGCCAGAGGGTCGGGGCGGAGTAGTGATGGGTGCACCCCACACTCGGCAGGAGAACCCTCGCGAGCCGGTCGACTCCGCGCGGCCCTTGCCAGGCTTCTCCGCCCAACTGCTGCCCTCTGCCGGCCCAGCCCGGCCCGGGCGGCCTGGCGGTGGCTTGGAGGATATGGGCCTTGGTCCTCCTTGCCTGCTCCTGAGTTGCATCTTTCATGGGTTCCTTGATCTATCTTCTATCTTTCTTCCATCCCTTTACCCTCCTCACCCCAATCCACAGCCAGAAACTCTTGTGCTTTTCTGTTGTTCTTCCTACAACAGCTGCTGTCTTGGGGCTTCTTACTTCACTGCCCCTTTGGGTTTGAGTCTCCAACTCCACACTTGCTGATTTAATTGTTTCTGTCCTATAACTTGCCTTGTAGTTTGTAGGTTTGCATATGAGTGCAAATCAAGAACCCAGCGAGTCTACTTTAGAATAGATTTTGGGATCATTGCTCTAAATCTGGGGTCCACTTAAATTGACCTTTATAAGGTCCTTTCCCTCTTCACTCCCAGAATAAACTTCACAGGGCCTACTCATAAGCACTATTTCTATCCTACTCTTCCATGTAAATGGTACATTATTGTAAATGCCTTAACTACCAAGAAATTCCTTGATCAGTAAATGCCACTTTTACACCCTTCAGAATCCTATTTCTTTGGATGTTGTCGACCAGAAAATACAGAGGGTGCCAAAAAATGTATATACATTTTAAGCATTAAAATTATAATAATACACACTGACAACAAAAGATAAATGCAAGTCATGTTTGACTTCTGAAGTTGTGGGAGATGCTCAAAGTGGTTACCATAGCAATTCAATTCCACTTTAAAAAGTAATAGATAAGATCACTTAATATTCACACACATTTTTGGCACTCTCTTTCAGTGTTTGCCTTATATGCTTTCAGTAACTGAAACTGCCTAATGATTGGTACTTCCATACTAAGCAATAGTAAAAATAGATTTTTTTTAAATCCTCTGTTTTGGTATTAAGTTTGCATAAATAAGTTCTATGCTCCCAGAGCCTGCAACCATACCACTGTGGCATCCTATCCTGTTAGATCTCCAAAGCTAAGCAGGATGTGGCCTGGTTAGTATTTGTATGGGAAACCACCTGGGAACACCAGGTACTATAGGCTTGGGAGAAGGACCCTGCAACACATTCTCAAACAACAATCAACCATTGAAAACCCTATAAATAGCAGAGCAGAACTAGCAATACTGTTTCACCTCTTGTACATAGGATTGCTATGAGTCCAGGCACCTAACAACAACAGCTTGCTCCCAGAACCCAAAGTGTCTACCCAAAGTAACCTGAAGCAATTATTTTCATGGAGAAATGGACCTTAGCTTAGGCAGATGAGGGATCTCTGTTCACAGGAGATTAATGTGACCAAAGGTTATGCCTTAATAATGGTATATGCTCATGAGATACACTTTTATTAAAGCCTTAGAAAACTAGAGATACTACTCAGTAGTAAAAAACTAAAGTCTCAGAGTTTGTTGGACAGAGAAAGAAGGTCTAGCAAAGCAATTCTGCAAAGATATTTTGACTCCCTTCCATATAAAGCCTGGTACTTGAGGCTGCCTTACAAACTAGACCAAGAGCCCTGTCATCCATGAGCACACAGCCTTCCCTACAGATAAGTAGATTACAGACTATAACAGCCAGTGGGGGAAAGGTACAAAAGCACATCAATGACAAAATCTGGGTGTTCCACCAAGGAAGTATCTGGGAAGTATCTTGGTCCTTAGTATCAGGGGAAATTGAGTATCTGGGGAAATTGACCTTTGAGCTGGGCCTGAAATGGGAAGCAAGACTTCACCAGAAGAAAAAGGGACCCCGTGGGATAGAATAGCCTGCAAGGGCACAGAGAGAGAGCTGTGAGAAAATTTAGTGGCAGCAGGGTTGGGAGGGGGATCAAATGCGGATTGGAGGAGCATCAAATGAGGCCAGCAAGGCAGTTAACTCCAGGTTGTGAGGACCTTAATACTTGAGGTACTGAAAGCCTGTCTCAAGCTTCTGGAGGAAGAGAAAAGGGAAACTTGGCCTAGTTTGACTCGATAGGTGAATATGGTCAGGAAAGACTGCCACAAACTAAAAGCCATCGGTTTATATTCTTCTTAAAGCATAAGACGGAGTTGTTCACTTTTGCCACCCCCCATTACTTGCTAACTCCAATTCCATCACTGTGGCTCAAAACCCTCCTGGAGGAAGGAATAGGATCCAAGACTGATGGGTTTGTTGGCATTTGTTACATAGTGAGACAGAGCAAATAGATTGTTGTCTCCTCCGGAAAACAAGGGAGTATCTCTTGGTTTCTTCTCACAAACATCTCTAGGGGTCTAGTCCAGTGACAGCTGGCAGGTTAGTTTGAATTATTCCCTTGTGGCTCCTTTTTGTGACACTTTCCAACTAAACAGTGACATGATCAGCACAGGGACTGAGTCTTCTATGCCCTCTGTGCCTTCCTCAGTTCCTATAACAGCATGGAGCACAATATGACTATTTAACCAGAATTTTGTTGATTGATTTGAGGAAAGACAAAGCACTGTTGACTACTTCTGCCCTAAGTAGAGGTAACGTTCTCACCCTCTATTAAGGAACATTTTCTATTCCTACTCTTAAGCTGTTTTGTTTTTCCCCATCTTTTACTATGCATTTTTATATTCAACTATAGCTATGACTCTTTTCCTTCATATAATAATCTGGGGGGAAAAAAACCCTCCACTTTTAGTTCAGGACTGCAGTCATTTTTTGTCCAAGCTCTTTAACTCAAGGTGGGGGCAAAATATAGCAAAAAGAGAACAGTAAATTATAACTACAATACTTCTTTATTCTACAACTTCTTGTCTGCTCTTAGGATTTACATTCTTTATACTTGTAAGGCTGCCTTCGCATCTCTCCTCACATACTCATTCTTTCCTCCCTATACTTTTTATTATCTTGTTTTATTATCTTTTCATTTCCTCTATAGACTTAACAACAATTAAGGAGACAATCTTTGCCAAAACTACCTCCATATTTCTAACATTTTTGAGTTTCAGTCTTTTCCCTGATTTGGTTAAGAAACATTTTTTCCCACCCTTACAATGTTTCTCCTCCCACCCTCTCCCATCTGTAATTATTTATTGTTTAGGATACATCGTGTTTGAAACCCCCTGCACAAGGAAACCTAAGCTACAGCATATTCTATTTATTTCCTTATGAAAACAATTTATTAGGCCCGGTGGAGCCAATATCCTGGAGTTGCAGAAGAGAAAAATAAATTCTTGCCTCATATTTCCTCACCTAAATAATAGAATGCAAAATTGTAATTTTAAGGCATCAGGTTTACGTGAAGTTTGATTCTAAGGTATGAAACCATAACAATTTAGGCTTCTTTTTAGACACTGTTAAGAGAATGCACATAATTGTTGACTCAAGAACCATGTTTTAGAAATCAGCAAAGGAAACCCAGCGGAGCACAAAGATTCCTCTCAAGGAAGGTACACTTTGGTCTTAACCACAACTGCATGTCCAGCTTGCACACCAAGCTTCGACGTGCAGGGACTATTTCAGCCTCAGGTGGCCTGCTTAATGGCCTTCCTGTTTCCATTACTACCCATGATGACAGCTCACCTTTTCTAACAGATACACTTGCATTTTAATTTATCTTCAAAAATAAATCACGCATTATAGCATTTCCCTCTTCTGAGTTAATTGAATCAGTTGCTTAAATGTCTCTAAGTCTAATGATTTGAAAGGGGCACATTGTTTGAAATATTTAAAAAGTAGGGCCCTTCGGTTGTATGCAGAATGACCTCAGTGCTTATTTCTGATATAAGTGTTTCCTAATGATCTCATTCATCTCAGATGGGATATGCCTGGCCACTTTATTTGAAATGTTTCCTGAAAACTCCAACAGGAAAGCTTAATGCAAGGTATATTTATAGAGAAATAGCATTTAATTCATGAACAAAAGCTAATAAAGGGCTTTATATATTTTATCCAGAAAGGTTTAATGAAGTATTTTGGATCCATTATGAAAACTTCCGGAAAATAAATTCACTTATTTTTTATTTAACGTCAATATTAACTTTTTATTTGACATCTAAATGCCCACTTAATTATCCTATTCTTCCTAACATCCAGAAGAAAGGAGGCTGAGATTGTGGCATTTATTAACCATAAAAATTCTCTAGATATTAACTCCCTCATTCCTTAATGTGGCCTCCGGTCACTATAGTCTATGGAAAGGAATATTTGTGGTTTCAGGGAGTAGGTTACTAATTGGTTATGACTCCAAAAATCCATGTTCTCGTACATAACGCTATTCTTTCCTTTTAAAATACATCCCCTACTTTTGAAGGGCCCCAGGAAATTATTTTAAAAGTAGGATCTAGATTCGCCTTTGTTGTAAATCCAAATTCCACTTTATCTCCATACTCTAGAGGCTTCAGTCTGGGTGCATGGGTAAGCACAGTATTTTATCAATAACCACACTTAACAGACATCGGGAGAGATTAAGAATCCATACTATGCAGGTTTTTCTGCAGGGCTGGAGGAAAAAGGCATTAGCTCCCTCTGCAGCTGATGGTGTGTATATGCAAGTGAATATTAACAGGTTAAGCATAGTCTTGGATTCAATGTATTTTACCTGATACTGGAAAGAAATATTTAGGAGATTTTGTTAGTTGGGAAGAACACATACCAGAGACTCAGAAAAAATTTTAGACTGGAGTTAGTTAAGAAGAAGGATTTTCATTAAAAGGTCATTCAATTTTTCAGAAAAGAATAATATAGTGTTTATCAGTGAAATTTGCCATAGAGAGTACTATTCTTAGAACCCTACAGTGCTGCTCACCCAGTGCTCAGTATCACAGACTAAGCCACTTGGATATATCTCATATTGGAAGCAACTATTTTTTTTATCATGGTGGGTGAGGAAGAGTTAACAGATTCCAGGATTTCTTTCTTTTCTTGCCCATTTTAAGTCCTTGGCATGTAACTAAGTTTGCTTTTTTTCTCCCTTTTATGTTCCTTAGGTTAAATTTTTATTGTTACTTTAAAAATTCCTCACTCCTATACAGAATTCTTTACTGTTTTACTTTCCATACTGCTTTCCCATTCCTAAGCATACACTTCCTCCTCCACATCCTTCAGAACTTATACACATGTTCAACTCAGAAGACCTTTGGCATAAGGAATTCTTTCATGAACATTGATGATATTCCAGACAGAGAGCCATATTCATATTCTCTAGAAAATGACATTAAATGACAGTTGCTGTTTCCTTCTGTTTCATGCATGATTGGGGTCACTGAAAAGATAATAAGGAACCCTAGATGTCTTGACAACAGAAGAGGAAAAAACTTTTTCTGAACCACACAATTCCCGAAGGCAAAAGCATAGGACAGAAATGCAATGCACTCAAGACTGGGACACAGGCACCCAATTTGGGCATCCAGAACCAAACCACAGGAGAGGTCCTACTTCAGGAATGAGTGTTCCCTCTTTCAGAGCATCTGCAACTCCCCAACTACAGTTCTCAAATATGGAATTTTTGTTTATCCCTCTATCAGTCAAATAAACTCAACTGAACAATATTCATTGACCACATCCAAAGTGCCAAGCATTGATACAGAGTTTATGAAGAACACAAAAAAGAGTGTGTGGCACAGCCCTACTGTGAAATTTACAGTGAGGGTCGAAAGTCAGTAACAGAATATGTGAAACCATTCAGGGGCCAAAGGAGATAGGAAAGGAGTCAGGATAGCCAGTGCAGAATAAGAAGGAAAGAGGATATCAGAAAGAAGACAACCCATCCCAAGAATTTTTGCAGGGGCCTTCCATGGGTCTTTCTACTTCCTAGGTACTATGGGGGACAAAACACAAAACATAACAATGTTTTCCAAAACATGGTCCAACAAAGAACTCCTTTGGCATTTTACGTGTAAAGATAACTGATGTTATCCATCAAGTTAACTGTTTGTAAAATTGAGATGCCCAAAGGTAAGTACTTGGAACTGAGATTGCCTCCCACTTCCCAAATCCAAATTTTATAATCACAGCTTATGTAACCCTTTGGTCCAGGCATTAAGGAAAAAAAAAAAAGAGAGAGAGAGAAAATGGAGGTTAGATCAAGGGCGTGCTTTCCGTTCACACAAGAAGAGAGCATTACATATAACACTATACTATTTTACAAATGCTTGCACACCAGCCACAGACTGATGTGGCCCCCTTACACCTACTTAGGGAATCAGACATTTGTGGACTAGTCCAATAGTTCTCAACCTTGGTTCCAATTATAATCATTTTAAAAACTTTTAAAAATATGGATTCCTGACCCTACCTCTACAGGCTGCAGTTACTCTTCAATGGGGCCCAAGGTATCTCAAAAGCATACCTGGTTTGAGAATCACTGGTTAACCCACAAGGTTAACACTATAAGGTTATTTGAATCCACTCTGTAACCTCTGGATTGGAAACATGTATTCCATGCCTTCCCACTTTGTAGGATTCCTGCTTTGCTACTTTAATTTAGTATTTGAAAAACACATCAAGCCTCAAATGGATTGACCTTTCCGCTAATGTATTTCACCTAAATTAATACAGGCAATTAGCTAATTTATATTGGAATTGTGCACTTTCCAGTTCACATTTATCAACTCCTAAATGCTGGATCTAGTGTTGCAGTTTAAATTTTTTATTATTACCCTTTAAATCTGAAGAAATATCTTATATCTAATTAGTCAAACTTACATATTCAATTAATAGATTCATTATGGGCTAATGAATATGGAGGCAGCACCAGCGCAACATCTGCCTGCCAACTGAAAAGACTCAAACTTTTCTGCTATGAAAAAAGAAGTAATCTGCTATATAACTTAAACAGCTTGGGCTTTCCATTTTAACCTTTCTGCTCTTAGGAGTTTTATGGCTAGTAGCATGGGTAAGACAGTATGGTGCCCA
The DNA here is from genome assembly GCA_007922755.1 of Pedetes capensis. Classification (NCBI taxonomy): domain Eukaryota; kingdom Metazoa; phylum Chordata; class Mammalia; order Rodentia; family Pedetidae; genus Pedetes; species Pedetes capensis. Next base: position 51,354 of record VMDO01007902.1, read on the forward strand.
GAGATAGCTGCCTTTTCTGAGGAATGTGGATATCAGAATTGCAAAAGGAACAATATCTGAGCACACTTTTTGGTATAAAAATGTACAAGTGTAGATTGCCATTCCAAATTTTTGTGTTTCTCTAACCTGAGTTTTTCATAGTAAATGCTTAAGAAAATAAACTCAATGACAAAATTAATATCATAAATTAAATGAAATCTTTAACTTACTCCCCTGTTGTACCGTTAACTTACTCTGAAGTACTTCTGAATCATTCTAAACTCATCTGGTTTTATAGTTTTACACATGTCCAGGCATTGCTTAGAGAACTGTATGTTTCTTTAGTCAGCTATATTTGGAATCCAGGTAATTCAAAGATTGAAAATGAGTTGCCACAATATTTTCAGTTATTAAATTGGCTTTTTCTTTATCTGGCTATGAAGAAATCATCATATTTATTAATTATGAAAAAAGCCACTAATTTCAGGAAAGGTGGATGAGGGCTAAAATTCATTTGAAAAACTATGTTAAGAGGTGGCAAAACTATGAGAAAAATAATCAGAAAATCACTTCCAAACCCTATGATATCTTTCACATGAAAACAAGAGTTAAATAGGTAAGTTGGCAATGAGACAGAGTATTTCAGGACATATGCGTGATACTTTACTGAGGAATAAAAAGTGTTTTGTTTATTTATGTGTTTGTTTTTAATTTTACACTCCTTACATTCAAGCTGACATTTGGGTTATTAAAATACTGCATTTCTTACCTTGAATTGTTACGGGTGTAAAATCCCAATATCCTTGCCAGAGTATCAAGGGTATATTGTGTATTCTTAAATCTAATCCACTTCCTTTCAGCAGTATTAGTGGGTTACAAAATCAGATGTGGATTCGAATTGTGTGTGGCTTGGATTGGCACTCCAAGAGCATCTGATTTTATAGCCTTTAAAAAAGCTGTTGAAAGAGTAATGATTAGATTAGACAATATATCGTATTTATCAAATATTCAGGTTTAGCTTAGTTGGTAGAGCACTGCGCCACACTTTCTGAGGGCCCAGGCTCCATCTCCACCAAAATGGGAGAAGGAGGTGGAAATCCACTCCTGAAGCAATCCCAAAACAATCAGCCATTGAAAACCCTGTGAGGGTGGCTATGAGTTGTACTTGACTCAATGGCATCTAACAACAACAAAATATTCTAAAAATGAATTACTAAAATGTTCATGTGTATAATATTGATGAGCTCTTGTGTGTCTAGCTGTATTAAAAAGAGAAAGAAAACTATAAGTTACACATATAGCTCAAGAAATTTGTCATTTTATTCTAATATGAAAAGTTTTTGTAATTGACTTGACATATATACCTGTGCATGCAAGATTTTATTAATGTGTTCAATGGCGGTTTACATTCTTCCATAACCAGAAAGTGCCATTGTCAGTAAATCTTCCCCATGCTGCTCTCAGTAGAAGTCAGGAACAAGGAAATGAAAAAATGAAAAATATATATCACGTAGAGGGCTCAGAGGGACTAGAAGGAGAGTACAGATCTCTGAAGCTAAGCAGGATGGAGCCTGGTTAATACTCGGATGGGAGACCGCCTGGGAACACCAGGTGCTGTAGGCTTGGGAGAAGGACCCAGCAACCCACTCCCAAAAACCAATCTGCCATTGAAAACCCTGTGAATAGCAGAGAAACACTGACAATAGCGTTTCACCTGTTGTATGTACTGACGCTTTGAGTCAGATACCAAATGGAAGGCACCAAACAACATAAACCTAAAAGACCACTATCATGACTCATCATTGGGAACCCAGGGAAATGCTCTTCCTTGTCTCTTGCCTTGTGCTCTGAAAAATGAAAGACAATGTCTTTTGCAGGGAATGCTAGAAAGATTGGTGTTAAGTAGCAGTCATCTTTAGAATGTGGGATGTCATCATTTGAGCAGTGTGAGCAGAGGATAGAGAAAAGACAAAGGAACTAATTAATCCCATCCATCCTTTCACCATAAATGCAATAGATGCTTCAAAAGTGGAAATGTTTTTTTCCCAGGAATGCCAGGTTTCCATTTTCTTGTCTCTCTTCGTGTTTCAGTGGATGGGTTTGATGTAGTCACAAATTAACATGGTGTGCCTGACAGTCTATCTGGTGGCAGAGGAATATTTTGCAATATCAAACAATAGAATACTTTTACATTTGTATCTATGTAAGTCTAGATGATAGCATGCGTTGTGATATTGATTATTTAAAAGGCAACTAAATGGACATTAAACTCTAGAATCACTAGTAGTTTTATTCTTATAAAAATATTTTGTAAGACATTGCATTTAAAAACTGAATCAACAGCTCATTTTAGTAATTTATTTAAAAGTTGGATACTCATTAATTTTAATGTCTATTTTGTCTTTTACTTTTAATACAAAATTTTACATATTTTAGATGTATTCAAAAACACTTATGAGAAACAATTTGATGCTTGCATTTTTGTCTAATTACATTTCAGATGAAAATATATTCAATTTTGTGCACTTCATATATAATTCACTTTTAAAGAACCTTTAAATTATCACCGTTAATATCAACACATTGAGTAAAAATCTCAATTATAGTAATTTTGATGAAATAAAGGCACAACTTGCAATTTATTGAATAAATACATGATTTATGAATCAAGTATATCTTTATTACTTTCTCAAACATTGCTGACATATCAACGGAATACTAAGACATGCACCATGATCATTAAATAGTTCTAATATTTTGCTTTTAGTCAAATGAAAGTTATAGCTTTACATATTTAACATTTTTGCTATCACAAAGTTCTATTTGTCAAAGCGGAAGAGAAAATTACGTTTAACAATTTGTAAGCATACTTTTTAAAGTCATAAAATATTTAGATATATGGAGTTTGGGTCTCTATTTGTATTGCTAATATTTCACTGGTTCCCACAAATGTTACATGTAGGTCAGATATAAAGAGTTGCTTTTCTGTATGGGTTTGTGAGATTAATGCTTCTCAGAGTACTGATTCCAACTGACCTCTCCTAGATACTTGATCTGTTCACACTGCTTTCTTCTGTTGACTGTCCTGTAATAACTTTCTTGCATATTTAAAAATTTTTCTGAGCAAGTATGCAAAGTGATTTCAGAAATCACTCAATACATTAATTGAACTCAATACGTTAATTGGCTCTTCATTTTAAAGTGATTTTCATGCATCATTAACAAGTTGTGTCAACATTATTGGAGTTGTCTTTCTCTCAATAATATTCTGTTTACCTTACTAAATAATGGAGAGGACACTGGATCCTGGAAAACCAAATTCTATTTCTAACTCTTCCCCCTTACTCACTGTGTTGAGCCATTGAAAATGCCCTCTACTTGGCCCAATAGAAAATGGCAATGTGCATGTGAGTCTATCCTCATAAGAACATACAAAAGTATACATTTAAAAAGCTTATGCATTTTCCTAACTATGAAAATACCTATGTTGCAAAGCAATTGTCAAAATTGTGGAATAAAGAATCAAGTACTGTTGACCTAAACAAACTGTAGTACAGGTGAGATATGATTATTATATTACATCTTCATAATCCCCTTGCCCCCAAAATCCCAACCACAGTACTTTAGAGTCACTGGGGAGTATACAAAGAGCAACCCATCATCTCTCATCTAGAAGCTCAGTATTCAGGACAGTAGGGAACATAGTGACGGCCTTCTGTCCTAACAGTTGTGCAGTGCTGTGGAAAACCAAAAGAAACTGGTTCTGTCTACAGGGGAGCCGAAGGATGACATTTGAGCTGAATCTACATGGTAGGGAGAACCCCTGGGCAAGGCTAGTGTGGTGGCTGAAAGACTGGAGCAAATTCTGGAAAAGAACAGTTTTGTTACAATAGACTATTCCTGTGGAAGGGCTGGGATTTAGCTCAGTTGGTAGAGTGCTGCACTGCAGTCTCTGAGGTCCCAAGTTCAATTCCCAGCACCGTAAAAATGGGAGAAGGACCTGGCAATCCACTCCCAAGGCAATCCCGAAATAGCCATTGAAAACCCTATGAGGGTTGCTATGAGTCGGATACCGACTCGACAGCACCTAACAACAACAACAACAACAATTCCTGTGGAGGCAAGCCTAGGATGTAGCCAGGCACAGAAGTAAACTAAGAAATTGGTTTAACAGAAGGGGAAGCTAGGGTAAATCAGCGCTCTCTCTGTCTCTCTCACACAAACTCTCAAGAAACTTTTTCCATAGGCTAGGAATACCAAGTCCTAGAGAAGTGTGAGGTGTAAGTGATTGCCATTTAACATTTTAAACAGCTAGACAAATGCAGAAAGAGGTCCAAAAGGTCTATGCCTGGAATCAAAGGATCCCTAGGCAGGGGAGAAATTCCTAGGGCCATAGAAGGACACGAAAGGTGGGGAAAAGGAAAGGGTTGTGACATGCCTCAAGGTGCCACTAGGAAACAGCGACCAACACACTCACTCTCACTCTACTGCTATAACATCCTCAAGCAACAAGCTGGCCTCTGAGTTAACCATTTCCTCACTAAGTTCTTCATCTTTTTTCTTACTAAGGATCCCCCACGTCCTGGGTCTCCCCACCTCTTGAATAGCATATGTAGTGCTACAAACATATCATCATGGAAATGCCTAGCAGTTAAGGAGAATAGATATCAGACCAGTTCCTCTGGAATATAGGAAGCAGGAATGCTTTGAAACACAGATAGGAGGAGAAGATGTCTAGATTGTCTGAACGAACTTGTCCTTCGGCCTCTGGTCTTGAACCCTACTCCACCCATTGCACTGCTGACAGGACAGCCTTTCAACATCTCAGATACAATCAGGTTCCTCTTCCTAACGGCTCCTGGGCTCCTCGCTGCCTGCAGAATGAAGCTCAACCCCTTTGACATAGCATAGCTTGATCAGAGCTGTGACTTTGAAAGTTTCATCGTGTATACTGAGGGGAGAGAAGTGAAGATTTAGAAGTAGGCCATTCGATCTCAAACTCTACCCGGAAATTAGAGGCCGTGTAGTCTGAGTGTTCCCAAACGCAGGTCTTCACTGGCGCATAAAACAGACCCCTAGGCTCCTCCCAGCCGCGCTGACTCTGCCTGCCAAGGAAGGGCGCAGGATTCTGTGTTTAACACGTGGAGTTCCCCTGGGAGTCTTTTGCTCAGGTGGTTTGGGAAATAATGGGGTCCCAATACCTTTCACAACAGATGAGAAGCTCGGGTCCTGAGAGACATGTGGAAGCCCAGAAAATGAGGGGCCGGACCAGAAGGGAGGGGTTGGAAGAGAGAGTAGGTGTGAATGCGATGCAGACCCCAGAACAATCGCAATGTCAGCGCAGAGCCTGACCTGAAGTCCCCTTCTGCGCTGCTGGCAGCATGGATCCTGGCCTTTGGGACTGCCCTGCCTCTCCCCTCAGCCCTGCCGGGCCACCACAGCGGCAACTCCAGGCAGCTGGAGCAGAATAGGGAGTAGAAGGGAAGGAAGGAGAGGGAGGAAAACCCGGAGCTCTGTTCCGGCTGAGGATCAAGATCAGGCAGCACGGGGAGTGCAGAGTGCTTCTGTCCTCAACTTGGTTTCCGCAGAACTTGTTCCTGGTGCTCACAGCCTTCCCTTTTCTGTTTCTCCTCCTCCTTAGTGTCTTTCTCCCCACCGCATCCCCCACCAGGGTGTCCTGGCTCTCAACCCTCTCTTTAGTGTTGTTGTTTGATTGATTGCTTAGAGAGTCTGATTGATTGCTTTGGGAATGGATTGCCTCGTACTTCTCCCATTTTTGTGGTGCTGGGGATCAAACCTGGGTCCTCAGAAAGGGCAGCAGGGCACTCTACCACTGAGCTAAATCCCAGCCCCATTTCCTTTCTTCACTGGACCCAGAGAAATGAATTCTGTTATCATCACTGGTTCTAACCCTGAGAACAGTGTTTTGGTGTGGCCAGGCTTTGTGCTATCAAGGCTTCCCCCTCTTTCTGGGTCTTAGGTGTAAGTTACTGGGAAGCATAAAAGAGTAAAGTCCTTAAGATACTAGTGTCTTGGAGAAAATGTTTGTAATAGGAGGCCTAGGAAGCCACCCAACCCTTGAAATTATAATATCCACTTAAAATTTTGTGCAGGCACTCAACACACCTTTAAGGAGTGAGGACATTATGTTAAGGGTTGTGCTAAATATTTGGTATTCAAGAGAGAAGGGAAATGCTAAAATAGCAAAAGAACAGGGCCTGGTCCTTCCCTTTGAGTTGCTCACAGTGATGAGGATAAAAATTCAAACATAATACTGCAGGATGGAGATGCGCATAATATGTATGTAAGCGTCAGGACAGGAAGAGTTAACTTTCTTCCAGCCAGGACAAGGCACCACTACTAAATTTGGACTTGAAGGATAGGAGTGGTTTTCACTAAAGAGTTAACCGAGAGAAGGAAATATAATCCCAACATAAAGAGCTGCATATCCAAGGAAACAGGGACCTGGAAATGTTTGTCATGTTCAAAGTAAAAATAAAATCAGATAGAAGTTCAGTAGGGAAAGGATGTAGAATGAGTGAAAGAGTGGAAGGAAGCGCTTTTGACAAGGCAGACTGGAGGCCAAGGTCAGGGAAGTACTGTGGCAGATGGTACTTTCCAAAGATGTCTTTGCCAATACATTATTCCTCCCATTGCGGCTGACATTCCTCCATTAGGAGGGGAGGTCTTTTTGCAGGGACCCCGATATCACAGAGTCACAAACCATCTCTGTGGTGTTCTGTCTGCCCATCATAACCATGAACAACAAGAAATGATGACTGTTGTTTGGAGTCACTAAGTTTGTGGGTGACTTTTTATACAGCAATAGATAACAGATACACTCAGGCCAAGGAGTTGCACCTTATCTTTAAAACCCTGGGGAGCCAGTGAAGGTGTTTGCATCAGAGGAACAGCATAGGAATTGCAAATTTCAAAGATGGCCCTGGTGCCAATATGGAAATAGATGGTGGGGGAAGGGTGGTTTTAAAGGCTGGGAAAACAGTTATGAGGCCATGGCAATTATCCAGGGCATCTAATGGGGATGGGAGTACAGGAGAGTGGTCTTCATTTTTTAGGAAAATGTTCTTAATTTTAGTTTTGTTTTGGAACTTTCTTACTTTTTTTGTACCCAAAAAGTGAGAGTCAGTAGGTGACACAGAAATTCGTGAGCTGATTTTCTCTCACTCCCTTTATCTCAGTCTTTTCCTCTGGTCCCTTGTATCCACATCTTAGACTTTCAGAATCTATTTTCATGATGCCTGGTGTCTTTCTCTTTTCCTTCTCTCCAAGTATGAAGATCATGGGGTCACAGTCTCAGAGTCTAGAGTTTATGTTGCCTCTAACTCATCAGCATCCGAATTAGAAGGGAAGCTTAGTTCTGGGATTTTTCCACAGTGCTTTGGAGAATTTTTCTCCCCCTCCTCCTCCTCCTCCTTCTCCTCTTCCTCCTCCTCTCCTCCTCCTCCTCCTCCTCCTCCTCCTCCATCACCATTGTTGTCTTCTTCTTTTTCTCCTTTTTCTTCTTCTCCTTCTCCTTCTCCTTCTTCTCCTCCTCCTCCTCCTCCTCCTTCTTCTTTCCTCTCTCGCTCTCTCGCTCTCTCGCTCTCTCTCTCCCCGCCCTCAATACTTGGCAATTGAACACAAGGCCTCACAAAAACTTTGCAAGTGCTTTACCACTGAGCTGCACCCCAGCCCATTTTAAGAATTTTTTTTTTTTTTGAGAGAGAGGCTCTTGCTAAGTTACACAGGCTGCCTCTGGGCTACAATTCACAATCCTCCTGCCTCTGCCTTAAGAGTCACTGGGACTACAGGGGTGTTCCACTGTACCCCACAGAAGGATATGTTTGAAGGAAAGAGGATCTCAACTGTTGGAGAGATAAATGATAGCTGTCAATACAAAGATGACTATAATGATAATCATGAGGCTTATATGATTTATGCTATTGCTTTGACACTGAAGATATCATAAATCCTGAAGGAGTAACAATGTGTTTATTAAGGCAAAAAATTCAGTTGTATAAAGTAGTGTTAGTTATATAATCACATTCATCACTTACATCAAGACTCTGTAATTGCTAACAAATGTCTAGTGTATATGGTAGCATGCAAAACTCTAAGGGGTATTTACAAAAGTGACCAAAAACATAATTAATTAAAAGTTTCTCCTACCTCGTTTTTACTTCATTCTTCCTGCCAAATATTAATCGCATCTCTAAGTTTATCCAAGATCAGTTGGCAATAACATGCACAGGCCCTATCATGCATTCTTATTCATCTGAGCAGGGTTTTTGATTCAACTTTTCCAGAACTTAGTGAACAATTTCTCTCTACCAAGATCTTGCACATTCATCACCTCACATAATCTTCACCTCAAACCCACAAAGTCGTATTTGCATCTCCATTTTAAAGTTAAGAAAAATTTTCTGAACTTAAATGGGATGCTCAAGGTTAAATGGCTCCTAGTGACTAAGCAGGCCTGCAGCAGAGCCCTGTGGCACCCGATCCTGTCAGATCTCAGAAGCTAAGCAGGGTTGGGCCTGGTTAGTACTTGGATGGGAGACCTCCTGGGAACACCAGGTGCTGTAGGCTTGGGAGACAGACCCTGCAACCCACTCCCAAAAACCAATCTGCAACTGAAAACCCTATGAACAGCAGAGAAGCACTGACAATAGATAGTGTTTCGCCTGTTGTACATAGGGTCGCTGTGAGTTGGAAACCAACTCAACAACACCTAACAACAACAACAAGTGACCAAGCAGAGCCTTGAAGCTACTTTGATTTTCAAATTCAGAATTGCTTTCATTATATACCAGAAAATGTGGTAGGGTCAAATCTACTGGGTGGAAACTGTAATCCCTCATTAGTTTTGTGCATGCCCCTACAGTCACCTGAGGATATTGTCCCAGGCAGCAGGAGACTTATATAGACACTTGGTTGAAACCTGGTGGCCTGTAAATCCTCTTGCGCTTTCAAATGGTTTGCTGAATTCTAAGGGAAGTTTCATGAAAAGTAAATCCATGTCTAAGGAACACCTGTTCAACTGTCATGGACCTGCATAAGTCCTGAACCTCTGAACCTCTGCTTCTGTATATGTGGAATGGGAAGAAAAATACCTCCCTCCCAGGATTGTACTGAGAATTGTGAAAGGTATCATTTATAAAAATGTTACACTGAGTTCAAGGCATTATAAGTATCTAGCATATTCATCTTAAATTCAAATTCTTCTGTTCTAGTAATCATTTGTTGTCTTACAAAAGGCTTTCTATTACTGAAAATTTCAAACATATTCAGAAGTAGAGTAAGAGTTGTGATGAACTCAATATACCATTACTCAGCTTTAACACTTGTCTGTAGTTTGCCAAACTCATTTTGTCTATCCCTCCACTTTTTCCTGTAGTATTTTAAAGATATCATATTATGTCATATGTAAATACTTAAGTTGTTGTTGTTGTTAGGTGCCACTGAGTCATGGCTGACTCTTGGAGACGCTATGTACAGTACATTGAAACACTTCCTGATTCTATGCCAGGCACATGATCTTATTTGTGTTTAAGCCCATTGTTGCAGACACTGTGTCAATCCATCTGGTGGAGGGTTTTCCTTTCTTTCATTGACCTGTCATTCTCCCAAACGTGATGTATTTCTCTAGGGATTGGTCCCTCCTGACTACATGACCAAAATATGTCTAGCCATCCTTGCTTCCAAGGAGCACTCTAGTTGCACTTCTTCTAAGACAGATCTGTTGGTTCTTTTGGCAGTCGGTGGTTTATTCAATAGTCGTCTCCAGCACCATAATTCAAAAGCATCAATTCTTCTCATCTCCTTTGTTCAATGTGCAGCTTTCACAACCATATGCACCTCTACCTTACCACCATGATATTATTATACCTAACAGAATTAAGAATGATTCCTTAATATCATCTATAACAAATACAAATGTTTTTGGTTGTCTTAAAGGTGTCTTTTTGTAGTCAATTTGTTATAATAAGAATCCAAACAGAGTCAACATATTGCATTTATTATAATGTCTCTTAATTTTCTTTTGCTTCGAAATAACATCCAATTCTTTGGGTTGTTTTCTTTATGTCATGATTTTGTTGAAAACATAAACAAACATGTTATTTGTATCATGGAATGGATGACATACTGAGTTCAGCTGATTACTTACGATGTTCTTTAATACGATGTTCTTTAACTTGTTCCCGTATGTTCTGCATTGCCTATAAACCGATGATTGAATTAAAGGCTTAGTTAGATTCATGTTCAAATATCACTGAGAAGAATACTTCACAAGTGGGACTAGAGTTTATAGTGTTTTGAGGATATTTTTAAGTATTTTAAAACTCTTGGAGATCCTTCCTTGCCACAAACCCAGACATCTCATGATGTGCTGTTGGTTCCATCCATTGGCTACAGAACTCCTTTCGCTTCCAGTGCCCATTGTATGTGGCTGTGTTGATTTGTTGTTGCTTTGTTTGTCTGTTTTTGATAAAGGTAAGTACTTGCAATGTCTGTAAGTGTAGTGAATCAACTGTTTCTTTTTTTTTTTTTAAGTCAGTCACTATTTCTTTCCTATCCATAGATATTGCCTTTGAATTGGTGTGGAGTCACAGTCTATTTAAAACAATGAGTTGTTAGCCTAAACTGAGTATAAGAGGAATTATTAAGAAGTCAATAATCCTCTCATCTGTGGTCATGGCTTTAATTAAAGATAACTGAAATTTTAGATTATGGATAATTCAGAATCTTCAAGTAGCTTTCCCCTAGTTAGCTAGGCATTCTTTCAAAATATTGAATCACTTTATATGATTTTCCACCAACAGTTTCACAAATATTTAACAATCCCCTGTTTTAAATAAATCAACTTTAAGAGGTACTGCAGACATGCACACTTTCAAGTACTAGCAGTTTGGTAGGGAAGATAACATATAAATTATTATAATGTAAAATATGTTCTATAAGAATGGCAAAAATAGTGCATACAAATTTACTAAAAATTTAGCTTAGGAGGCTTATGGAAAAGTTATCTGTAATTTAAGATGAGACTTAAAGATTTGGTAGGATTTTTTGGCCATTGGGAGGTAGGATAGGTATCTTTGCCAGAAACCAATAAAGAAAAAAAAAATCATCTGAAAAGCTAGAGGCTTTACATCACCAGATTTAGTTTGCCTCTAGTTAAGGGAAGGTATAATGGAGATCTGAGAGACAGAAAAATGAATCAATCTCATGAATATCACTGAATATCAGGCTGGTCTCTTAGCTTTTGGCTTCTTCCTTTCTCTCAGAAGGTAACATACAATCATTAAAGTAAGATAACATATAGTGGTGTCAGCGCACCCCCCCAAAAAAAAGAAAAGTTTTAAGATGAAGGGAAGCAGCATGATTCCTAATAGTCAAAAGGTGAAAATAATTCAACTGTCCATTGACTGAGGGATGGATAAGTAAATGTGGTATAACTATGCCATGGAATACCACTCAGCCATTAAGAAGGATACAGGACTGTAACACAAATGAACATTGAGACAATTATCTAAGAGAAAGAGACCAGTCACAAAAAAGTACATATTATATAATTCTATCTACTTAAAGGGCTGGGAGTTAGCTCAGTTGGTAGAGCACCACTCTGCAGTCTCTGAGGTCCCAAATTCGATTCCCAGCACCACAAAAATAGGAGAAGGACATGGCAGTCTACTCCCAAGACAGTCCCAATATAATCAGCCATTGAAAACCCTATGAGGGTCGCTATGAGTTGGATACGACTCAAGGGACCTGACAACAATAACAGCATCTACATAAAATGTCCAAAATACCCAAATACCCATTACTGTGGCATACACCTGTAATCCCTGCAGTTTGGGAGGCTGAGGAAGGAGGATCTCAAGTTCAAGGCCAGAGGCAGCCTGTATTACTCAGTGAAAGCATGCCCCAAATAAAAAATTAAAAAGAGAACGGGACTGGGGTTCAGCTCGGTGGTGGAGCACTTGCCTAGCATGTGAGAGATTGTGGGTTCAACCCCTCAGGACTGAAAAATAAAAGCCCCGAATAGACAAATCCAAATCCATAGAGACAGAAAGGAGATTAGTGGTTGTCAAGGCTCTAGAGGAGATGGCAGAACTGAGGGATGACAGCTAAGGAAAGCAAGGTAATGAGGTGTTCTAAAATCAACTATGGTGATAAGCACACAGTTCTGTGAACATACTCAAAGTCAGTGAATGGTACACTTCACGTTGTCTAATTATATGTGTGAATTTTATCTCAGCCAGATGTCTAAGGAAACATACTGTAGTTATTGAGGAAGGTCAAGAGGACAAATACCAGGAAAGGGTTTTAGGATTTCATGATTAAAAGTTCATTGGTGACCTTTAAAAGGGACTTTCTTCTCTGAAGTTGGGGGATTAGAAGTGAGTGGGCGAGGAGGAAGTGGAGGCAGAGTTGTCTTTTTAAACAGTTTGACCAGGAAGGGTGAGATCAAGGGACACGAGTCCTTCAACTTCCCTGTATTCAATATCAATGTTTATTTCTAACATTTATTTCTAATGCTTATTTCTAATTTCTAATAAGCTATTAAATATAAATATATATTAGAAATAAAATAATAGTTTATTTCTAATAAACTATTAAATATAAATACATTAGAAATAATATATTAGAAATAAAATATTTCTAATAAATATTTTTATTTCTAATAAACATTATTTCTAATGTTTATTTCCAATTTCATTTGTAACTGCTATTTGTGAAGGAAAACATTCTTTTGAACTAGTGTCTGCCTCTCCCCCTGAGTTCTTTGAGCTTGCTTTCCACCCTTAACATTTAAAATTTTGCATCATTTATTTTTGCCCCTCTGAATTAAATCATGAGGAAACATTAGAAAAATACAAATTGGGGACAGTCTAGAAAAAAATTGGCCTGTAAAGTTTAAAAGCATCAAGATCAAGACAGTGCAGAAAAAGACTGAGGAATTGTTCCCATCTAAAGGAGACTGAAGAATGAAAAATAGGCAGACCCTTCTGATTCTGTAATAGGTTTTTTGCTATAAATGTATTATTGCGATAATTGGTGAAATATGAATGGGATCTGAGGGCTAGATAGTAGTAATGTATCAATGTCAGCCTCCTGATTTTGATGGTTTTATTATGTATATGTAAGAAAATGTCCTGGGTGTAGACAATAATGAAGTAAGTGGAAATAATGGAGTGTTATTTGGCAACTTACTTTTGAGTGGCTCAGGAAAAGTTTCTTTGTATAATCCTTGCAGTTTTTCTGTAAATGTGGAATGGTTTCAATTAATAAAAATAAAATGATTCTGGAATAGTAACCCTTCTAGAAACTTGCAAATGCAAACATGAATCCTTTTGGAAGGAGGACCAGTGTTTGCCTAGATCTCAAATAGTGCCTAGTTGTGAATTCCCAGTTAAAATCATAAAACCTAAAAAAAAAAAAAAAACTTATCAGGAGGAAGATCTAGCAGAAAAAAATCCTTGGCAGAATTTAAACCAGAAAGACTTCAGATATTAGAGACAGCAAACAAAGAATATAAAATATATGTTTACCAGATGCCATGGAGCATGCCTGTAATCCCAGTAACCTGAAAGATGGAGGCAGGAGGATTGTGAGTTTGAGGCCTGGAGGCAGCCTGCATAACTTAGTGAGATCCAGTCTTAAAATAAAAAGTAAAAAATGGGCTAGGGATGCAAGGCCCCCAACTATGGGAAAAAAAGTAAAAGGATACACACACACACACACACACACACACACACACACACACACACTACCAAACAGACTTGAGAAAAGAGTCAAACAAAAATTATAGAAAAGAAAAATACAATAATTGAAAGTAAAAACTTAATATTTGACATGCTAAGTAATATATTAGACATCATCATCATTTAAGAGAGAAGAGTGAACTTGAAGATACAGTCAAAGGAAATTTTCCAGATGCAGTGCAGAAAGTCAAAAAGATGGAATATGTGGAAGAAGGTAAAGAATCAGGGAGGTTAGACGAGGAAAAAAATCAAGAAATGTTTGAATGGCATTTCAGAAGAGGGGATGATAGAGAGAATTGGGAAGAGGCAATATTTGAAGAGATGATACCTGTGAATTTTCCTAGAATTGTTGAAAGATGGTCAACAGTTGCAAAAAATCATTATCTAAAAAAGGTCGAGCACATGTAAAAGGGAAGCTGGGGTTTTTTATCTGATAAAATGAGCTTTAAGGAGAAAAAAGAGATCTACAGTAAGAATAAAATAACATAACCCAAACCAGTACATTTTTCCAGGAAATATCATTTCCAAAATTATATGCCCTAATAAGGCCTCCATTTATTAAGTGAAATTTGTCAAAATGACAGAGAGAAAAAGAAAGACAAAGCCACCATCGAGGAGAGAGATTTTGACACACCTCTCCCACAGCCCTCGTTCTCTCAGATGGATAGATCAAGTAAGGTATGTAGAGCTTTAGCAAATGTAAATGAGAAATATCATAATGATCAGGTTTTCTGATCACTTTGTGATCCATTTTTATAATTAACATAAAAATGATCAAAATACTCCTACATTTCAGCATTTAAAATACACCTCTAGGTAACTAATGAATTTTTTAAAATAAACAAAAAATGAGGCATAGAAACTAATAGAACTAGTATACTACAAAAAATACCCCTTGTCAAGCCAGGCATGGTGGTACGTGACAGTCATCCCAGAGACTCAGGAGACTGAGGCAGGAGGATCAGGAATTCAAGGCCAGAGACAGACTGAGCAACTTAGGGAGATCCTGTCTCAAAATAATTAATAACAAAAAGGCCTAGGAGTGCAGCTCAGTGGTAGAGCACTTGCCTACCATGTGCGAGGCCCTGGGTGCAACCTCCTGGTACTGCAAAGAAAAAAAAAATACACTTTGTCAAAAAATTTTCGATGGAGCTAAAACTATACCTAAAAAGAAATTTAAGTTTAAGTGATCATTTGGTCAGTTAGCAACTTATTTTAAGCTACAATAATGAAAATATTGTAGTCTTGATGCAAAGAGAGAAAAATAGATCAATGAAAGAGAACAGTCTGTTTATGAACAGACCAATGCATGTATGGATATTTGGTTTATGATAAAGCAGTGAGGAAAAAGACACTTTTTATAATAACTGGGGATGAGTCCAAATGCATTTCCATTTGGGACAAAAAAGATCTCACATTACATATTAAATTAACACCAAATGGTTTGCAGATTTCATTGTCCAAAGTAAATCAATAAAGTTATCAGAATATAGAAGACTATCGTCATACTTTTATGACTAGGGTTGGCATTAATTGTGGGGATTAGCAATTGAGACCACATCAGCATTAAGAGACACCTTGAAGAAAATGCATTGGCAAACCATAAAATGGAGGGAAGACATTATAACGTACACACCTGGAAAAGGCTCATATCCAGATATATGGAGAACTTATACAAAGAAATTTTAAAAAACAGGCCTCCCCACAAAAATCGAGTTAGAGATTTGAAAAGACATTTCATTAAAAATAACAACAAAACAACAACAACAACAACAAAACCTCAAGTAGCTAAAGACATGAGAAGAGAAGCAAACTGCAACCTCATTAGCAGTCAGGGAACTGCAAAATATTCACAGTCAGCAACAATTACAAATTCACAGAATGGCAAACATGAGAAAAGACTGACTACCAAGTGTTGGTGCACATGTGGAGATCAATGGGAACCCTGAATCACTATTAATGAGGGTATAAATTGGTACAACAATTTGGACAATGTTGTTGTTGTTGTTGTTAAGTGCTGCCTATAGTCGGTGTCTGACTCAGACCAACCCTACCTACATACACCAGGTGAAATGCTATTGTCAGGGCTTCTCGGCCATTCGTAGGGTTTTCAATGGCGGATTGATTTTTGGGAATGGGTTGCTAGGTCCTTCTCCCAAGCCTACTGCACCTGGTGTTCCCAGGCGGTCTCCCATGCAAGTACTAACCAGGCCTGACCCTGCTGAGCTTTCGAGATCTGACGGGATTGGATGCCATGGTGCTACAGCTGCAGGCTCATTTGGGCAATAGTTTAGCCTAATTCAGTAGAATTAAAGAAATATCTTACCATTGAACATCTCCTGAGTAGGTATATGTTGTCTAGCTGGTTCCTCCAGATTGACATGAAGTGAACATCTTAGTAAAGAACACCTGGAATGACCTTGGGAGACATTGGCCCCCCAACCATGGCAATGAAATGAGCAAAACTATACAGCATGGCTAGGCCTATGGTCATAATAGAGCTATCAACATTCTCTCTTGGTGAGAATTGTATTGTATGCATTGGCTGTCTATGAGTTACCCATGGCCCTGTAAGAAACCCCAATAAACTCAGGGTCCACAAAGTCTAACATTATCTGCCCTTTGGTCTGTCTGTATCCCTTTGGTTTTCATGCAACAGTATATCTCCAAGAGAAGGGCAAGCACATGTGCACCAAAATACAGGTACAAGAAACGTGATGAATTCAAGGGTCACACATTATTTGTCACGAGGTAGAGCTGTTTTCTTCCTTTGATTCTGCCCTGCCTTTTTGGTTGCTTATGCAGTAAAAAGAAATGAAAATGGTGTTATTCCAATTCTGGGACCAAGTTTTAACAAAACGTGGAAACGCCTACTTTTGCACCTTTGGAATCCCTGAGGCTCTATGTAAGAGGTCCAGTGCTTCTGCTAGAAAGGTCATATGAGGGGACCATATTGAGAAGCTATCCAGAGTTGGAGAGACTGTGAGGTCATCTTTCTTAAGAAAATTTAAAAATATACACAAATTAAACCCATAAAAAGTAGAAGACAAGAAATAATGAATATGAAATCAGAAATTAATGAGTGGAAAATAAACATACAATGGAAACATTAACAAAAATAAAAATTGTTTCTTTGAAAAGACAATAAAATTAACAACCATCGATGATCTTAATCAAGGAAAAGCGAGAAGAAACACAAATAACTAATACCATGAATGAAAAAAGTTACATCCTTCCAGTTACTGAAGGTTTTAAAGAGTAGAACATGTTAAAGTGACTTTATTAGATATTATAAGTGACTTTATTAGACGTTAGTGACTTTACTGCAATAGATTTGAAAATTCAGATAAAGTAAATAACTACTTAGAAAACTATTTATTAAAACTGACTCAAGCAGAAACAGAAATCTGAATGTTGCTTTCCCACTAAAGAAATTAAATCAGAGTTAAAAAAAAAATGTGATCTCAAAGAAAACTCCAAGCCTGTGGCTAGTTCCACAAAATATTCAAGGAGGTGACTCTTCCAGAAAATACATAAAGAAGACACTCTCCAACTCATTTTCTGAGCCTGTCATAATCTTGATACCAAAACCATATTGCAAAAGAGGAAAACTATAGGTCATCCTGACGAATGAATATGGTTGCAACTATCATCAATACAAAATTAACGAACCTAACAAAGCAGAGTAGACAAAGAATCATGACTAAGTTGAACTTTTCCAGGAATGCAAGGCTAATTGAAAACGATAACATCATACAATGAAAGACACCATACTAACAGATTAAAGAATAAAAACCATATGACCATCTCAGTAGAGGTATGAGAAGTGTTTTTTTTTAAATGTCAACATCCATTCATTGTAAGAAAATATTAGCAAATGAGGAATAAAAGGGAACTTCCTTAATCTTAAAATGGGTATCTATTTTTTTTTTGGAAAAGTACATAGAGGAAACATTATACTTAATAGTGAAATAGGTAAAACTTTCCCATTAAGATCATGGACAGAAAAGGGTGGCTTCTATCATTGCTGCTGTTTAACCTGTACAGATGGGACTAGCAGGCACACTGATCAAGAAAAGTATATAAAGGAATAAGGGTGTGAAAGTTATTCATAGATGATTCATTTAGGCACATCAATTCCCAAAGAAACTATAGCTAAAATATTTGACTTAATAAGATTGATAAATACAAATCAATATAAAAAAATCAAATGTATTTCAATAGATCAGCAATAAATGGAAAAATTTAAATCTTTAAATGATATCATTCTTAGTAATTTAAAAATATTAAGAAGCTAGGAAAAATTTGAATGCAATATATACAGGACTACTTCAGGAAGATTTAAAATTTTATTGAGGACTTTTAAGGAACACTTAGAAATGGAATGATATTTTATATTCATGGTTTGAAAGATAATATTGTAAAAATACCAATTTGTCTCACATGGCTAACACTTTCAGTGCAATTCTAATCAAAATCCCAATAGGTATTTTTTGTGGAACTTGACAGGCCAATTCTAAAAATGTATCTGGAAATGTAGGGTGCCGAGGAGATGAAAGACACTCTTGAAGATGGACAGAGGACTTGCTCTACCACACAGCAAGATTTATTACAAAGCTCCAGTAATTGAGTTAGGGTGGTATTTGCTCAGGGATAAAGCAATGGACCAGTGAGATGAGTACAGAACCCAGAAGCATCTCTGTGTAAGGACAGACAGGTAAGCACTGCAAAACAAGGGGAAAGACAGACTTCAAAGGAAAGGGGCCAGTACAAACCCTGTCCAAATGGGGGAAAATGAAATTCTACTCCTGCCCTTTACCATACATAAAAAATCAATACGAGATGATTAACCACCCGCCTCTGTGTGTGCAAGGTGAGGGAGGGGGCTTGTGAGTTGTGATGCTAAAAGCTATGCTACAGGTATCTCAGGTACCAATAAGGCCACCCAAGGTGGACAGGTTTCAGCTGAACTTCCAGACTAAGACAGACTAGGGAGAAGCATCCTGCAGCCCACTCCCACAACAGCTAGCCATTGAAAACCCTATGAATAGCAGAGAAGCACCATCAGATATAGTGCCAGAAAGTGAGCCCCTCCACCAGGCTGGAAGGCATTCAAGAAAAAACTGGGGGAGAATTACCTCCTCAAAGTAGAATCAACCTTAATGATGGGAATGCAGTAAAGCCCCTGGGACCTCCTTTTGCTGATGTGGCACCACTCAAGATGAGAAGGAATATACTGGCTGCCATAATGGGCTCAAACACAAAGGGATCATGGCACAATGCTGGGGTAGTGTTTCATTCTGTTGTACATAGGGTCACTATGAGTTGGATCTGACTCAATGGTACCTTAACAACCAACAACAAAGATGATTAAAAACCTGATGTAATGAATAAAATTAAAAATCTCTAGGAAGATTATATAGGAGAATATCTTCATGACTTCAGGGTTGAGGAAAGGTTTCCTAATCAAGATATAAAACATAAAGGAAAAAACTAATAAATTAAACTCCATTAAAGTTAAGAACTTTGAGCCATTAATTTTGTATTTAAAATTTTGTGTTCTCCTTAAAGAAAGTACTCTAGTTGCACAACTTCAGTTGACACAAAGCCTGGATCCACATCTAATCCTTTCAGGTAATACCTCCTTTGCTCCTTCAGCAACCCTCAGAAAATTCCTAAAAACAGTATTCTAAACATAGAATGTGTTCCTATTTCCGTCTTAACCTTTACTTTAGGTTCTAGTAATTGCCTTGAGATGTTTCTCTTTCTCAACTCAAGAAGGATACCATGGTGTTTTACACAATGAGGACTTATATGTGTGTGTGTGTGTGTGTGTGTGTGTATACCTGTATGTGTATATATACATATACATACATATATACATATATGTATGTATATATACGTATATATTGGGAGAAGGACCTGGCAACCCCCTCCCAAAAATCAATCTGCCATTGAAAATCCTATGAACAGCAGAGAAGCACTGAAAATAGTGTTTCCCCTGTTGTACAGAGGGTCGCTATGAGTCGGATACCGACTCGACGGCAGCTAACAACAACAACAACATACGTATATATATATACACACACATACACACGCACACACACACACACACACATATAAGTCCTCATTGTGTAAAACACCATGGTATCCTTCTTGAGTTGAGAAAGAGAAACATATATATATATATAATATACATATATGTTATATACATAATATGTATATTATATAATATATGTATATATATTATACACACACACAAACACACACACACACACACACACACACACTGGGGGATTGAAGCCAGGGCCTCATGCATGTTTTGCAAGGAATCTACAACTAAGCTGCCCCTTAGCCCATTTTTTACTTTTTTTTTTTTTTTTTTTTTTAGGTAAGGTCTGGCTAAATTATGTTGTAGGCTGCCTCTGGGCTTGATCTTGAGATCCTTCTGCCTCCTCTACCTGAGTCGCTGGGATTACAGGTATGCACTACCACTTCCGCCTTGATTTGTTCTTGAATAAACTAGTTCACCATTTTTTGGAAGAAAACAGAATCTAGGACTCGGCTTTCAAACCATGATCATAAATGATGTAACCGCCGGGCGCAGTGGCGCACGCCTGTAACCCCAGCGGCTTGGGAGGTGGAGGCAGGAGGATCGCAAGTTCGAGATCAGAGGCAGTCTGCATAACTTAGCGAGACCCTATCTCAAAAACTAAAAAAAAAAAAAAAAAAAAAAAAAAAAAAAAAAAAAAAAAAAAAAAAAAAAAAAAAAAAAAAAAAAAAAAAAAAAAAAATGGGCTGGAGGCGCAGTTCTGTGGCCCAGCACCTGCAAAGCATGCAGGTGCGAGGCCCTGGGTTCAACCCCCAGTACCGCAAAAAAGAAAAAGAAAGAAAGAAAGAAAGAAATGATGTAACCAACAAAATCAAAACAAACTTGACACCATCAGAACCTAAAAACAAACTGTATGATTCCAAAAGTTCAGCCCATTTACTGCTTCCTCTCTTGACTCCCATGACAGGTAAAAACCAGAGTGCTTACCTGTCTCTTCCTAACTCACCCTGCCATGACACTCACACACTAGTGCTCTGAGCCAAAGTAGAGCCAACCTTGCTAACTTTATACTTTAAAGTTATAGCTACCAACCTCTCTGATAAACAAGGTAAGACAATTAAAATTATTCCCAAACCAATGTCTACAACACCTATGTCTTGAAATCCTTCCTCATTTTAGGTGAAATTTCTGTGGAATTGTAAGATTCACTCCCAAAAATTCAATCCTTACTTATTCAGGTTGAGACTAAACTGAACTGGTGTCCACAGAAGAATTGATGTGCCTTGCTAGGTCCCATGTGAAGGATGACACAATCAGATACTTAAACTGTGCTGGCCCTCTGTGATTATGAACAGCCACAGAGCTGTAGAAACTTGTCAACATACAAACATCCTTTAATGTTAAAAGGTAAAAGCTTTTTTTTTTTTTTTTTTGTGGTACTGGGGGTTGAACCCTTGCGCTTGCATGCTTTGCAAGTGCTATACCACTCAGCTGTCCACCCCCAGCCCATTTTTTTAGTTTTTGAGACAGGATCTTGCTAAATTACTCAGACTGCCTTTGGTCTCAAACTTGAGATCCTCCTGCCGCTGCCTCCTCAGCCATTGGGACTACAGGCGTGCACCACTGTGCCTGGCTCAAAGCTTTGATATTTAATCAGACCCAACAGTAAAGTCCTAACATGCCTCAGCTGTGTGCTGCAGAAGTCTCAATGGCCTCATGATATTGTTGGCTCCACAGTGTCACCCATTGTCTGTTTAAGACCCCACATGTCTGTCAGCTGGTCATGCTGTGGGGGCTTGCATGTTGCTGTGATGCTGAAAGCTATGCTACAGGTATCTCAGATACCAGCAGGGCCACCCATGGTGGACAGGTTTCAGCTGAGCTTCCAGACTAAGACAGACTAGGGAGAAGGACCTGGCAGCCCACTCCAAAACAACTAGCCATTAAAACCCCTAAAAATAGCAGAGAAGCACTGTCAAATATAGTGCCAGAAAATGAGCCTCCCCTGCCTCCCATGCTGGAAGGCATTCAAAAAACTGGGAAGAGTTGCCTTCTCAAAGTAGAGTTGACCTTAATGACTAGAATGGAGTAAAACCCCTGGGACCTCCTTTTGTTAATGTGACACAACTCAAAATGAGAAAAAACACAATGGCTGCAACAATGGTCTCAAACATAAAAAGATTGTGCACACGGCACAGTGCTGGGTAGTGTTTCATTCTGTTTTATATAGGGTCACTATGAGCCAGATTCAACCTGATGGTACTTAACTACAGTATATTGTTGTTATTATTGTTGTTAGGTGCCATCGAGTCGAGTCCAACTCATAGCGACCCTATGTACAGCAGATCGAAACACTTGCCGATTCTGTGCCAGGCAAACCATCTTATTTATGTTTAAGCCCATTGTTGCAGACACTGTGTTAATCCATCTGGTGGAGGGTTTTCCTCTTTTGCGTTGACCTGCCACTCTCTCAAACATGATGTCCTTCTCCAGGGATTGATCTCTCCTGACTACATGTCCAAAATATGTAAGACGCAGTTTGGCCATTCTTGTTTCCAAGGAGCACTCTGGTTGCACTTCTTCCAGGACAGATCTGTTGGTTCTTTGGGCAGTCCATGGTATATTCAATAGACGTCTCCAGCACCACAATTCAAAAGCATCAATTCTTTTTCTGTCTCTCTTGTTCAATGTCCAGCTTTCACAACCATATGATGCGAAAATACCATGGCATGAGTCAGACGCACCTTCGTCTTCAATGTGACATCTTTGCTTTTCAATACTGTAAAGAGATCTTTTGCCACAGCTTTTCCTAGAGCAAGGCGTCTTTGGATTTCTTGACTGCAGCTTCCACGGCTGTTGATTATAGAGCCAAGCAAAGCAAAATCTTGGACAACCTCAATCTTTTCTCCATTTAATGTGAAGTTGCGTGCTGACCCAGTCATAAGGATTTTTGTTTTGTTGATGTTTAGTCGTAACTACAGTATATAGAGACATATAATTCTATAAATGTAAATGTTTCATTATGCTTTAACTTCATATATAAAAAGCCAACTGACATGTGGGGATCTATATACTGTATTAAGGTATAAATCTCTTGGTATATTTTATTTATACAAACATACACATAAATTAATAACAGTTACAATGTATCCTTATGAAATACCTGAGTGTGGTGCCATATGTCTGTAATCTCAGCACTTGGGAAGCTGAGACAAGAGGATTGCTAGTTGGGGGCCAGCCTGGGATACATAGCAAGACCCTGTCTCAAAGATATATATATAATTTTAATATTAATTTATATAAATTACATAATCACTTACATAATTTGTAAGATAAATCAATCTTTTCCATATGTAAGCAATTTTATATTTATATTATAAATGTAATGGATATAAATATCAATATAGGTTTCTATTTCGGCATGCTTGCTTAAAAAATTCTTTCATTAACTATACATGCCCTTATTTATCATTTTGTTTTATTTTACTGAAATATGCGTTGTCATTTCAAGGGAATGACTGAGTTTTCCATTTACTTTAGGGACTTTTTTAAATGTTCCTCTGATTTTTTTCTTTTCTGTTTCTTTTCTTAGGCTTTTTACAATAGAGATAGCAATTACTCTTATGTTAGATTGTCCTTTTGACTTCCTTGTCTCTAATTACTTTAATCTCTTTTCTCTGATTGTGTGTGTGTGTATGTGTGTGTGTGTGTGTGTGTGTGTGTATTTCAGCTCACCCTGGCAATCCACTCCCAAGGCAATCCTGAAGCACTGAGCCATTGAAAACCCTATGAGGGTCGCTATGGGTCGGATACCGACTCGACGGCACCTAACAACAACAACAACACGAGTGTCTTAAGACTTTTGTCGATGCAACCAATTAGAATTTCAGTCATGCCTATTTGCCTCTCGCTGTTTCTAGTTTACTTATGAGGATTGTAATGAAGTTGTTTTTCTCTCAATTTGTTCTTCAATTCTTTATTATCTCTTTTAACCCTTGCTGGTTTTTAAAAGTCATCTCTTCGCTGAATGCTTGTCTTGTTGAACTCATAATATTCTCAAGTTCTTTGATAGCCGGAAGCATTTATAGGGAATCTGCTTCTCTAAATCTGACTATATTTTCTCCTGAAAAGATTTGTACCAATGTCCTTGACCTCTAGGATGTTAAAGGGGCAAGGATTGAACCGTGGACTTCTTTTGTGAAGTGCAACCTATCCATCCTCATGGCTTCAAGATATTGCTTGTCACCCACTTTGTTTTTTGCAACACGGGCCAGATGGGGGTGAGGGAGAGCTTGGCTGGAGGTGAATGCAGACTTTGCCAGAGGCTTGTCTGCTCTCTCCTCAGAAATTCCATTGCATGTTATGGTAGACAGAATAATGGTCCTCAAAGATATCCATATCCTAATTCCCAAGCCTGGAAATATTTCACCTTACATGGAAAAGGGACTGGGCAGATGTGATTAAGGTGAAGATATTGAGATGGAGTATCCAGCAGGCTCCTAGAAAATTTAATCACGAAGGTCCTTATTGAGAGAGAACATATGATGGTGGGATCAGATGTTGGAGTGACATGCTTGGAAAATGGAGGAAGGGCCCCTGGGTCAAAGAATGCAGGTGGCCCCTAGAAGCTGGAAAAGGTGAGGAAGCAAATTGTCCCCAAGAGAGTCCAGACAGAGCCTAGCTCTGCAGACGCCTTGATGTTAGCCCCAAAGACATTTTAGTGCTCTGACCTCAAGAACTGTAAGATAGTAAACTTGTGTTGTTTTAAGTCACTAAGTCTGTGGCAGTTCGTGGTAGTAGCAATGAGCATTGTATATCCATTCTACATTCTCCTTCCGGGCTCAGCCTCCTGGCCACGGGTAAGCACTGCTTCTGTGGATACCAACTGAGTCCCCCAAACGTAGCAACATGCCTGAAAGATGGCAAGTCCTTCAGTCCTTCCAACCTTTGCTAAGGTTCCACAGTACCATGTAGAGCATCTGCTTCTAGGTCTATGTTTTCCTAGTACTAAGCCCACTGACTTATTGCTATGGTCTATGTCTTACAAGTTGGGAAGTATTAGTGAGTATCCTGGGATTGAGCTCACTGCTCCCTCCTGTAGGCCTCTAAGAAGTGGGGGTGTGGCTAGGGTCATTCTAGACTGCTTCAAACTCAAATTTTCCACGTTTTCTTCATTATTATTTTTTGAAATCTAAAACATGAGATTGTGCCTTTTTCCTTGAGTGGTTACTGTTGATGAATCTTTTTTCACCTTCTTCCACATATTTTTAATTGATTTTCTAAGGATCTAGGGCCTGCAGCCATACCACTGTGGCATCCAATTCTGTCAGATCTTAGAAGCTAAGCAGGGTAGGGCCTGGTTAGTACTTGGATGGGAGACCACCTGGGAACACCAGGTGCTGTAGGCTTGGGAGAAGGACCTGGCAACTCACTTTCCCCCCTCCAAAAAAAATCAGCCATTGAAAACCGTGAATAACAGAGAAGCACTAACAATACTGTTTAGCGTGCTGTACGTAGGGTCAAGATAAGTTGTCTACTGACTCAACAGCACCTAATAAAAACAACAAGCAGCTAACAACACATGCTAGGTAGAGAGCCTTGGTAGGTATCCCCCAGGTAATGTTTAGCTCAATTGGTAGAGTACTGGCTTTGTGCTCTTTGGAGCCCTGGGTTCAATCCCCAGCACCACAAAAATGGAAGAAGGATATGGCAACCCAATCCCAAAACAATCTTCCATTGAAAAGCCATTGAAAATAGCAGAGAAGCACTGACATAGTGTCAGGCATAACACAGTGTCAGGGAGTGTTTCCTTCTGTTGTACATAGGGTCGCTATGAGTCTGACCCAACTCAATGGCACTTAACAACAACATAGTCAGGATGGTAAACCCTTTTCAGATATTGTTGTTGTTGTTGTTGTTGTTGTTAGGTGCCGTCGAGTCGGTATCCGACTCATAGCGACCCTCATAGGGTTTTCAATGGCTGACTGTTTCGGGATTGCCTTGGGAGTGGATTGCCAGGTCCTTCTCCCATTTTTGCGGTGCTGGGAATTGAACTCGGGACCTCAGAGACTGCAGCACAGTGCTCTACCCACTGAGCTAAATCCCAGCCTCTTTCAGATATTAGATTGCATATATTTTTGTCCCATTCTGTGAGTTGTCTTTTACTTTCTTTCTTGATAGTGTTCTTTGATGCATGAAAGCTTTTAGTTTTGGTGACATTTATTTTATCTGTTTTCTTTTGTCAAGTATGCTTTTGCTGTTGTGTCTAAGAAACTGTTGCCCAAAATCAAGGTGAAGAAGAGTTACAGTTTTATTTACTTCTAAAAATATTACGTTACCCCTGCTGTTTAGATTAAGCCCTCATTTTGTATGCAGAGTGAAGTAGGGATCCAAATTCATTCTTTTGCCTGTGGACTTCCAGTTGTGTCAATAACTTTTATTGAAAAGCCCATTCATCCCCCATTGTCTATTTGGTGAGGTTTCACTCCATATTTTCTTTGAGATCTTTACACATGGTTTCCATTAGTTCTTCGGACATTTTTCTAATATCCAATATAAAATCTTCGCTAAACACAATGTTTGGGCTTCCTTAAAGGAACATTTCTGTTGGCTCCCTTTATGGTTTGAATCTAAAATGTCCCTCAAAGGTCATGTGTTTAGATGTTTGGTCCCCAGCAGGAGGCTCTGTCATGGGAGGCTATGGAGCTTTGGGAGATGGGACCTAGTTTTGTGGAAGCAGGTGACTGGGGACCAACCTTTGAAGGTTTTATGCAGATTCCCTGGCCTAGTAGCTCTCTCTGCTCCTGATCCTCCATGATGTGAGGTTCTTTGCCACAGGCCCTACCACCTCCTCCAAGATTTCCAACCTGAAAGAACAAGAGGGCAGGAATGCTAACAAGAAATGGAAAAGGTCGGAAGAAAATAAAGCTTGCAGGGAAAGGATAAGGGATAGTGCCTGTGACTCAGAGGCTGCTATGTGAGGTCAGAGTCAAAGTTTAGTGCATCTTGGATTTAGAATCTTTTTATGGAGTACTGTGTGTAAGGAAAACCAGGGACTAGAGGCGAGGCTTAAAAAGACACGTGAGAGAGTGACCAAGACCGTGGCCAAAAACAGCTCTGGGGGCTGTTTTGCTAGCAAGGAATTGCTGGTGGCACAGAAAGGATCCGAAGTTAATTGTCATGGATGCCACAAGAGGTGAGTGTGATGGCAGAACCCCAGTATGTAGCCAGCAGTTCCTCTGGTCAATATAATGATTGACTTCCACCTTCGGTTCAACCTCAGAACCAGTTCTGTTTCTAGGGGGAGGGGAATTTACGAACTGTAGGTCAAGAATCGTTTTCTTGAAGATTGGTAAGTAGGTCTTCACTCAGAGGGATGTTCAGATAGAAAAACACAGTTAATTGGTTCCTACTAGGAATAAGGAATCCTGAACTGGGCCAAAACAAAAACAATAGACGAAAAATAAATAAATAAGCAAAGGTAGGACAACCTAGTGCCAAAGGGTACAATCAGAGCCATCCCAGGGCATTCTGGCCATTTGGTTTGCAGTGATGATGAACAGCAAGGTCTATGTCATTATTTTACAAGTCTATGGGATGTCCCTATGATACGCAGGCAGTTTAAGGCAAGAGCCACTCTGATCTTTTTAAATCTCCCTTTATTAGTAAATGATGATGGGGTACAGAATAATACAGCATTGGTTTTTTCCATTATGCATCCTTTACATCACTTCTGGCAACCCTCTTATCAACCCACAAGGCTTATGGAGCATTATGGCAAATATGTAGTAAAATTCAAATGCATATTTGGGGTTTTGTCATTGTTGTTGTTGTTAGGTGCAGTCAAGTTTGTGTCCAATTCATAGCGACCCTAGGTACAACAGGCAAAACACTTTGTTAGTGCTTCTCTGCTATTCGTAGGGTTTTCAATGGCAGATTGATTTTTGGGAGTGGGTTGCCAGGTCCTTCTCCCAAGCCTCTAATATCTGGTGTTCCCAGGTGGTCTCCCATCCAAGTACTAACCAGACCCTGCTTAGCTTCTGAGATCTGACAGGATCGGATGCCACAGTGCTATGGCTGCCGGCATATTTGGGTTCTATTCCCCTATTTTTCCAAAGTACTCATGAAGTTGTGCTGTTAACATTGAGATCATCCTCTCCCCATTCATCCCTTCACACTGACCCTCCTCCCCACCCCACCTTCTGCAATCTTCACTTCCCTGTGCTAGTTCCCTCCCTCCTTCTTCTACTTTTTATATTGTCCCTTCTTCACTAAGTTTAATTGTGCAGTTTTATATATCAATTTATGTATAGGATTTTTCTCTTCTTTTAAGTATTATTCAGCTCTCACATATAAGTGAGGACATGTGGTATTTCTTTTTGAGCTTATGTTCATTCACTTAAGATGATGATGTCCAGTTACATCCATTTTGCTGCAAATGACATTATTTTATTTTTTTAATTGTTGAGTAGTATTCCATCGTGTATATGTACCATAGTTTTTTTATCCATTCTTCTATTGATGGGCACCTTGATTGGTTCCAT
Source organism: Pedetes capensis (assembly GCA_007922755.1). Classification (NCBI taxonomy): domain Eukaryota; kingdom Metazoa; phylum Chordata; class Mammalia; order Rodentia; family Pedetidae; genus Pedetes; species Pedetes capensis. The sequence continues at coordinate 79,694 of VMDO01007902.1, forward strand.
ATCCTTGCTATGCCACTCTGACTTTTATGAAGGAAAGAATGGAGTGCTCTGGAGGAAAGCATGGGCTCTGGCACCTGAAAGATCTTGGTGCAAATCAGGACTCCTGAAATTGCTGTCCACACCAGGCAAAAGTGCTAGGAATCCCAGTTCCCTTATCTTTAGAACTACAATGACAATACTATCCTGTGTAGGGATGGCACCAATATTATGTGTGTGATGATATTTGAATGGTAAATGGCTTTTAAATTTCTATATGTTCTAATGTTTTGATATCTTAAAACAATCTTTGGGCTTGGAAGAGACTCCTGCCACTGGCCAATTCTTAAAATATTGACAAAGGGCCTAGCCAAGAGCATGTCTTTGATATACAAACTAACCAATCCAGAGCCACATTCTCTTTACCTGGCCCACACACCCCAGTTCCTCTGCCTTAATCATGTTAGGGCCAGGTGCCAGGCAACTAGGGTCACTCCTGTAGCCTAAAGCTCACTGAAATCATCAAACCACCTAATCCTAAACTGTTCATCCTGTCCTAACTTTCCTTCTTGGGAACCTCTATAAAGGCAGTGACCTAAGCATCTTCTCACTCCTGTCTTCCACCTCCAGGCCACCCTGATGTCTTTCCCATGTAGATCTTTTTGGGGTAACATGGTATACCATGTCTCTTGTCTCTAAGACCTGTGCCTATAATATACTTTGCTTTTTTCTGAGTCTCCCCTGTTTCTCTTGTGGCATCTCCTGACTGACCATCACATAAAATAACACAAAACAATATTTATAAAGCAATTTTCATGGTGTCTGGTATATAAGAAGCACTCAACAAGTTGTGGATGTTGTTGCTGGGATCAGGCAGCTGCTAAGTAGTACATTGTGGCGACCTTAAACAATCTTATCCTAGCTAATCTCATCTATCTCCACATCACATCAAGAGGGTGTTTCTCGGAAACTATAACCACTCAATTGTGTCATAAAATGTCCGAAGTCATGGTGTTGTTGTAAAGGAAAAGTCTACTTGGAATCTAAAAAAGTATTGACAAGAGTAGCAACCATTATGTGCTTAGTATGTGTCATATGTCAGCCATTGAAAATCCCAAGAATAGCAGAGAAGCACTGATAATACTGTTTTGCCTGTTGTACATAGGGTCACTACAAGTCAGACACCTAGTCAATGGCACCTAACAATAACAACATGTTATATGAATTATATCTGTGAAATAATTCATTTACGTCTCAGAACAAGCCTATGAGGTATACATTATCATAATTCACTTTCTACAAATGAGGAAACTGAGGGACAAAGCAGTTAATAATTTCACTGAAGTTCCATGCCTATTAAATGGTGGAAGAGAAACAGAAACCCAAGATTTGAACTCTGAGATCTTTGAGCTCAACCTTACACATTCTCTCAAGAGTAGGGAAATGGTTTCCAGCGCTGCTCTTGCTGACTGATGCCATGGCCAAGGAACATGACATTCTGGTTCTTCCCATGGACAGATCCTTATGATAGAAACAGGTACATCAATCAGGTTACTGCCAAAATCACTCCCCAGACAAAGTAATGAGGGTGTGAGTGCTGATGTCCCAGTTATAAGATTCTGGTTTCTGAACTAGATGTGGGAAAGAATACAGACAGTGTCAAGAATTATGTGAAGGGCAGGGCCTGGGGATGAAAGTTAGTTTGGAAACCAAGGATCATCTAAAGAAATACCAATCCCAGAGAAGATAGTCTGAGAGGTGAAAACCTGGTTGAGGAAAAGGGAGTATGAAGTGGAGCCATAGGATGGAGGCATCAAGTTCAGGAGGATCTAGTACCTAGAGAGAGAATGCCTGAGTATAGAATATGAAGTAATTCTTTTCTGAAGGGAGAAGCCTAGGAATGGAAGAAGTTTAGTTATAACAATGCATTGCTAAGGCAGCTAATTCCCTCTATTTCAATCCATGGTTTCAAGCTATCAAGAGTATATCAGCTTCTCTTGTAGACTTTATTACCAAGGAAGCATGAACAGGTGGGACAATAGGAGTAGAAGGCTTTTTTTTTTTTTAACATAGTAAATGAATAAACAAGCACCTTGGTTTTAAGCCAACATCTAGTGAACTTGGTACCTTTAATTCAATCGCACACAATTTAATGACAATATTCCATAAGGGGAAGTGGCACTAAAAAGTGGCTTGTGGGACTCTGGCAATCTCTTAATCTGTCTACCTTCTTCAAGCCTCCCCAAGTGTAATTATAATGAGCCTATTTTTGATGTAAAGTATCTTCACAAAGTAGTTCTTTCTGTTGATTTCTATTGATCTGTATCATACACCTAAGTCCTAAGTCTCCTAGCTACTCTTTTAACCAGACTTTTGGCCCAAAGCATCCCACTGTTCATGAATAAAATCAATGGCAGAATAAAGAGGGATAGCACATTCTAGATAGAAGAAGACAATACAGGGAATTAGAATCTTGATTCTAGTGTTCTAATCCTGGCCATACCATGGGGTGACTATAGGGAAGTCATTGATCTTCTTGTGCCTTATTTATGGTAGAGGAATAGGGTTATGTATATGGTAAGGACTTTTCCAGTCTCCAAATTCTGTGATGTTATAAATTTCTCTTCAGGAAAGTAGTGTTACATTAATTTCTTTGAAAATGGGTTTGCCAAACAAAGTGATTATATTAGTTCCATTCACATTGCTATGACCAAAACACCTGAGAGAAATAGCTTAAGAAAAGAAAGATTTATTTTGGCTCATGGTTTCAGAGAGTTAGTCCATGTTTGTTTGGTCTCATGTGCTTGGGCAAGACATCATGGCTGTGGGAGCATGTGGCAGAGGAGAGTTGTTCACATCACAGCAGACAGGAAGCAGGGTGAGAGAGACAGGAGCCATGGACTAGGTATAACCTCCAAAGGTCTATTCCCAGTGACCTACTTCCTCCCATTTCCCAGTTTCCACAGCTAACCAAAATAGTGCCACCTGCTGGGGACCAAGCATTCAAGCACATGAGCCTATGGGGGACATTTCATATCCAATCTGTAATAGTGATTAATACTTACTGACCTGCTACTCTCATTTCTGCTTCTGTTTCACCACTGGTTATTTGATTAGAGGCTCTGTACACTCATCATATTTACCAAGATTCTATCTATGTGGCTTCTGAGTTGAAGTGAGAGTATCCTGAGAGTGAAGTCTGCTTTTCATTCATTTTCCTGTGCCAAGAACCTAGCCCAGGGCTAAGCACATATTCCCTTAAAACTGTGCTGAACTAAACTAATCCAGGTAGATAAGAAAAACAATATATCATTACTCTATAGACAATGTAGGTAATATCCCCAATCAACATGTTTTATGATAGTAGATTAAATCACTTTCAAGACATTGCTTTACCACTTTCCACATACCAAATATAAAGAAGCTTAAAATTACAGATAAAATGCTCATCTGAAAGTGCTATTGACTGCTATTTTGTATCAAATACATCATAAGGTTTTCCTTTATATCCTTTAGTAGGACACCAAGTTTCAACGGTCAATACCCTTTGATACCATGGAACAAACTAAAACAAAAGTGACCTTGCTTCATTTGGTCAACACATTTTCACTTAAACAAATTCTCTCTGAGCAAATCTTTGAGTAAACAGATGATCATCATCTTTGTACCCAAAAGATCAATGAACTCAGCTCACAGAGGACACGAAAATCATGAGCTCAAAGATCCCCTGGACAAGCACACGATAGTCCTGACTGTGTTCAGTTCAGATCACTCTGTCAAAATGGAGTTGATTTTTAAGCTTTTTCTCTGTTGCTTATATGTTTTATAAATTGATTGGTGATTTTCATCAACTAAAGCCACTCAGCAAAGTGGGGATTTGGTCAATTATTCAGAGATTAATTTATAAAAATCTACCTAAGTAGACAAAGTCAGCCTCCAGATTCATTGTATTAAACTAGAAGATGTTTAGAAGTGGTTTTAACACTATATTTCCATTAAGAAATATGGCATTTAAAAGTATACCTTTACCTTACCACCAAGGACAAAGATGTTGCCAGCAGCATGTTCTGCAATGAGTGCCTAGATTATGGTCTATTTGAAACTATATTTTGTTTTTGGATTTCTAGAGGCCATTTAAATATATTTTCTACCTAGTAGTAAATTAATATTTTAACTGGTAGTATCATGATTGGTGGTTTCAGGGGATGAGGAAAGATTCTCTTGCGTCTGTGTCTCAGTGTCTCCTGGAAGGCCATGGACAGCAACAAGGTGGTCCTTAGGGAAGGAGGCCAGATCCTCTCTGAAGATAAGAGTCACCACCCTGAGAAGTGGATCAGTGACCACTGTTGTTTTTCTCTCCATTGTGTCACAACAAGTATGAAGTTAGGAGAAGAGTGTTACCTTGAAAATGTTAAATGGAACCATGAGAATTGCAATTTGTGGAGAAGATTCTGGCAGGAAATCCTTTTGATCTAGTGCTTTATTGACATGACTATCTATCACATGACTGTGAGTTGGACCCTACTCAATGGCACCTAACAACAACAACATCTATATAAATGATTGAAGGAGGGGCAGTTACTTTCTAGAACAAGAAAGTGTTCCCAGGCTCTCAGTACCGAGCTCACTAACAAATACCCCAGCAGGCACTGGGGAGTCTCCACTGGCTAACTTCCAAAAGCAAGCAAGGGACCCCTGTCCCCATTGATGAGAAATCTGGGGGAATTCAATGGCTTTCTTGGGATATTTAATTCAGCATCCTTGCTGTTGAGCGGGGTGGGGGTGGTGCTCGAGAGAATACATGGGCTCTCAGGGGAATAAAAGTCCCAGAATTTATAGTCTGGGACATGTGACTCCTCACCTTAATCCCTAGCTTAGTGATTAATTTTGGCTCCTATAATACTAACATTGCAGTCAGAATACTCACTTCCTTGTACATAGCTGCTGCTATGCACTATCAGCAGGCTACATGCCTTTTTTTTTTTTTTTTTTTCCAGCTCTAGCGATGGATTTGCATTAGACTACTGCTGGCCTGCGTGCCCAGCTGTGTGTGATTTGGCAATGGCCCTGACTCGGGCTGCGGAGTCCACCCAGACCAACTAACACATGCAGGACCCAGTCATTGTCCTCAGCCTCACTCTTCGGGTGAGCTGTAATGCTACCTGAGGAACATTTCCCCAGCTTTAGTGTACTCATTCTAGGAGAGAAAATGATCATAAAGAAAGTTAGAAAAGGTAAGCAAAAGTCTGCCCATCATCCAAAATGTGCTCCCAGTTTTAGCAAAGTGGGCTTTCTCCACTGGGCTTAAGCAATAGGAGGAGGTGCAACTAGTTCAGGAGTCCAAAGGTTGAGCTTTGAATCTTCACTCTCCCACTTTCCTACTGCATGACTTTAGACAAGCTACTGCTTATTCTTGATCTGCACTTTTCTCACTGTAAAGATCCTCTCCGCTCCTTAACTCAACGTGTGCTTACTGAAAGACTGCACCATGGGCACACGAGGTACTAGGTTTCTGTCAACATAATTTCTTACCTTCTAGGTATTCACAGGGTAGTAGGAGAAACAGTCAAGTAACAAGAAATTGTAATCTAGACACGCCCCTGGTACTTTAGAGAATTGTTTTGAGATGTAAATAAAATAATTTATGCAAATGAACGATAAACGGTGAAAAGCTATTTTTAGAAAAAGTTCCAGCATCTTGCCCATAGTTGATTCCCTATAAATATTTACCAAATTATATGTCTTTGATGATAATCCTATTCTGAATTGATTTGTGTGCTTGGTAAAGACAAATTTGTGAGTTTTCATAGTTCATGAAACAGTAAAATCCATTAAATGGGGCTATATTCCTGAATATTTGACCTGGTGGGGCCATGTGATGCTGTATTCCATCCCTTATCCTTTCCCACACCTTACCCATCTCCCACCAACCTCTAAGACACACCATTCCTTATCTTGCACTTGAGTCCCTGGCCAGAATGTCATGGATGGGTGCATCTCAGGACACTGGGGAGGAACAGGATGAGTGTCTGTTACAAACATTACTGGCAAATTTTGTTCAAGCTGAATATTTAAAAGTTTGCTCCTTGGATTGTGTAAAACATCCCTGTATCATGGTGCTCAGGTAAAACTGGCTACTTCAGAATGTCCTGCAGCCACAGCTTTAACTCATGAAAAACTGACTTCAGGTTGGGGTACAGGTTTAATATGTTAAAATCTCAGGGGATCTGGCTCAGTTCATGTTTGGGTTTAAATCCTATGTGTAGGTAGCAGGTCTTCAAACCAAACTGAACCAGACCCCTGAACCCATTTCAGCTCAAGCATTTAAATTATTTTTCTCTGAAACAAAATCTGAATCTAGTGAAAATTTGGGTTCAGGTTCAGCTTTTTTTATATCATTATTTTATATCATTAGCTATTTTTTATATCATTAGCTGTTTAAAAATTGAAAAATCAACTGAAAAAAATTTATTCATCTATTTATATGTTGTTGTTGTTGTTGTTGTTAGGTGCCATCGAGTTGGTATCTGACTCATAGCGACCCTCATAGGGTTTTCAATGGCTGACTGTTTTTCGGGATTGCCTTGGGAGTAGATTGCCAGGCCCTTCTCCCATTTTTGCGGTGCTGGGAATTGAACTCGGGACCTCAGAGACTGCAGCGCAGCATTCTACCCACTGAGCTAAATCCCAGCCCGATATCTATTTATATTCAAGATTTAAATTTTAAACTCAAACTCAAGCTGAACCTGAACCCTCTAAGTTTTAACACATTGACCCACACCAGAACCTGAACACAATTTTTTGCAGGTTTGAAGCCCTGCCTGCTACTGAGGGTATGTATGAAGAGGAATGGCCAGCAGAAAATATGAATGTCACAGCACCTATTATAAGGTAAATAAATTCCACTGTTTTAACATTAGAGTTAATTTTAAAAACTATTCCCAAGTTTGATATTATTTTGATATTATTATTATTATTATTATTATTATTATTATTATTTATGGTACCAGAGGGTCTCACACATGCTAGACCAGTGCTGTGCCACTGAGCCACACCCCCAGTGGCTTTTTACTTTTTTTATTTTGAGATAGGGTCTGGCTAAACTGTGTAGGCTGCCTGTGGCCTCAAACTCGAGATCCTCCTGCTTCAACCTCCCGAGTCTCTGGAATTACAGGTGTACACCATGGTGCCCAGCAGTCTCAAGCACTTTGAAAACATTCTATGCTATGTAAAAAATTGTGATAAATCTTATTTACTTCTAAAATACCTGTCTACTGTGCTAGCCCCTTTAGGCCACTCTAAGAGACATAGAATATTGTTCTTTTTTTTTTTTTTTTTTTTTTTCAATACTGGGGGTTAAAGCCAGGGCCTTGCACCTGCATGCTTTTCAAGTGCTGGACCACTGAGCTACACCCCCAGCCCATTTACTTTACTTTTTGAGACAAGTTCTCCCTAAGTTACCCAGACTGCCTCTGGTCTCAAACTTGAGATCCTCCCGCCTCTGCCTCCCCAGCCACTGGGATTACAGGCATGCACCACCGCACCCAGCCAGTTGTTCTTATTTTTGAAGAATGTGCAATCCTTTTGAAGAGAGAAAACACATGCGTATATATACATGCACACACATAAGAAAAAGATGAGAAAGTGGATATGATGAAGAATAAATGAGTCATAAGGTGAATAATATGCTCACTTGATTATGAAAGATACTGCTGCTGTTCAATGGAATTGTGAGGTTAGGGTTCATAAATAAGTTAGAAAGTGGATTTGGTCCTCAAAAGGTGAGGTGAGTAGGGATTGGACAGAAGGGCAGTCTAGATAAGAGCATACAGTACAAGGAAGGGTTCATAGGTAGAAATGAATAAGGCATGTTGTGAAATCTGTATGAGTCCTCTCAGGTGAAATGAAATTTCATGCCGAGAATATTAAGATATGTATTTGGGCAGCTGTGGAAGAGTCGTATTTATGGGTGTCTTGAAAGATATCTGTTGTTGTTGCTGTTGTTGTTAGGTGCCATCGAGTCGGTGTCCAACTCATAGTGACCCTCATAGGTTTTTTTTTTTTTTTTTTTTTAGAAATTTTTAATGTACATCATAATGTGATTCATTTTGACATGCTTTTCGTTGTGACAATTTTCATATATGCAATTTGATAAGCATTATTCATATAGGTTACCCCTTACCCTCCTCTATGTTTCCCCCCTCCCCCCTTCCTATCTAAGTTTCCCATCCAAGTCTTCTCTATCTTTTAC
>VMDO01007903.1:0-15054 GCA_007922755.1 Pedetes capensis
TTATGTCGTGCCACAACTCTTCTGGTCTCCTGTCATTTGTGTCTAATGCATTAAACCTATTTTTGAGGTGGTCTCTGAACTCAGGTGGGATATACTCAAGGTCATACCGTGGCTCTCGTATACTTGTTCTAATTTTCTTCAGCTTCAGTTTGAACTTGCATATGAGAAGTTGATGGTCTGATCCACAGTCAGCACCTAGCTGGTTGTTTTTGTGAGTGGGTTGCTGGGCCCTTCTCCCAAGCCCACAATACCTAATGTTCCCAGGTGGTCTCCCATCCAAGTACTAACCAGGCCTGATCCTGCTTAGCTTCTGAGATCTGACAGGATCTGATGCCACAGTAGTATGGCTGCATGTGTGTATGTGTGTACACACACACACACACACACACACGCACACACACTTACCTAGCTTCTATCTTAGATATAGAAGGTCCCATCATTTGGAACATGGGCCATAGAGTCACATGTCAGTATAGAAAGTGAAGGCTCTTGAGGAAGTTGGCATGTGCCAGTAAGCAGAGGTTGGGAACTGTAACCTCACTTATTTGCTGTTTGTGTATTGAGGCACTAACGTGTGTGTTTGTCTGATTTAGTAGATTAATGCACTGTACCTTACTATCCCTTGTAAAATAAGAAGAGCGCTAAGAAAGTTTCTGTAAGGAAATTGTGGCTTGATCATAATCTAATAATGCTAAAACAAATAAACAAGTACATGGCTGAGCTGACACTGCCACTTTAGTACATCCCTGCAACATCTCTGTTAATAACTGTAGAAACAAAAATAGTAACTGTCAGTATTGGGCAACCTGGAAAATATTAGAAAAATTAAGTCTGCGATCTACTGCTGTATGAAGGAGAGATTTTAATTGTAGCTAACTGAATAACTGGTTTAAAAATACACTTGTACCATGGAGAGAAAACTTTTTAAACCAGATATTCTGAAATGATAGAATATGATTTTATTGTTGAATTTAAACTAATAAAACAAAGATCTATTTGGATACTTTAATAATTTAGAAGCAAAACCCAAAACAAACTTAAAAACATGACTTTTCTACTTAATGTAAATACATTATATATAAAGATTTGATTTATTTGTTCAAAATATCAAATCTCAAGTTCTTCCTGTATAGTGACAGGAAATTTTTTTTATTTTAGAGAAGATTGTTGTTGTTGTTGTTGTTAGGTGCCGTCGAGTCGGTATCCGACTCATAGCGACCATCTGTACAACAGGGGAAACTCTATTGTCAGTGCTTCTCTGCTGTTCATAGGGTTTTCAGTGGCAGGTTGATTTTTGGGAGGGGGTTGCCAGGTCCTTCTCCCAAGCCTACAGCATCTGGTGTTCCCAGGAGTTCTCCCATCCAGGTACTAACCAGGCCCAACCCTGCTTAGCTTCCGAGATCTGATGGGATCGGATGCCACAGGGCTACAGCTGCAGGCCTTCAGAGAATATATAGAATAATAAATATGTATAATCTCTTATGTAAATATGTTGTTGTTGTTAGGTGATGGCGAGTCAGTACCCGACTCATAGCGACCCTCATAGGGTTTTCAATGGCTGACTGTTTCGGGATTGCCTTGGGAGTGGATTGCCAGTTCCTTCTCGCATTTTTGTGGTGCTGGGAATTGAACTCAGGACCTCAGAGACTGCAGCACAACACTCTACCTACTGAGCTAAATCCCAGCCCTATGAATAGAAATATTAAGTATGGTAAGACAAACATGGGAGAACCGATGAGGAACATGTGGGGGTGAGTTTAAACCAAATTTTTCTACCCTAAGCTGTCCCTTTAAAGTTGAATCAAGATGGTGATGGGGAAGTTATTTCAAAGATGAAAATACTTTGAAACACATGGATGCATTCCTTATGTTAATGTAAGTGTGAAATTGACAATGATTATCTCCTCCACTACAGTATACTCAGGGGCTGGGATTTAGCTCAGTTGGTAGAGTGCTGCGCTGCAGTCTCTGAGGTCCCGAGTTCAATTCCCAGCACCGCAAAAATGGTAGAAGGACCTGGCAATCCACTCTCAGGGCAATCCCGACACAGTCAGCCATTGAAAACCCTATGAGGGTCGCTATGAGTCGGATACTGACTTGATGGCACCTAACAACAACAACATCACAGTGTACTCAGGTTCTCCTAAATTTTCCTACTAGGTCTCAGTGTTTGAACTCCCGTGTTTGTCCTCCCACTCTTCATGTCTAGTCACCACCAATGTCCTATAAGTTTCCTTATTCTCAGTGATCCCCACAGCATCACCTAACTTTACAAGATGTAAGGAATAGATACAGCAGACATTGGAGAAGTCATCAGAGTTCAAAATTGTAGAGTTCTAAAGAGTATAGCCTCTCAAAATCACAGGAAACTGCCTACTAAAGTGAGCATCATTTTCAGGTTTATAAAATAGTAAGATCATCCATATATAAAAACAAATTGTTTGGAAGGAACTAGTTATCCTGGAAGAAGATTCCTGAGTAAAATGGATATTTTAAATATTACAAAATAGATCTTGAGAAGCTGAGAAGAATTGGATGCAATGGGGACAGAGATGAAGCATACATGGAAACTATAAAATAAATAAATTCTGTTGGACTCCACACTTGCCTGGAGTAAAAGTGAAAGGTCTGTGACCAACGTCACACAGAAGAATTAGTCCCTCATTTAGGGAATCTAAACTGGGTTAAGGGATTTGTTGTTGTTGTTTTTGTTAGGTGCTGTTGAGTCGGTATCTGACTTATAGTGACCCTCATAGGGTTTTCAATGGCTGACTGTTTCGGGATTGCCTCGGGAGGGGATTGCCAGGCCCTTCTCCCATTTTTGCGGTGCTGAGAATTGAACTCGGGACCTCAGAGACTGCAGTGCAGCACTCTACCAACTGAGCTACATCCCAGCCCCGGGTTAAGGGATTTAGGTGCCAAGATATTTGGGTATAATTATGCAATACAAAGATGTCCTCAGAGATCACAGGTTATTCAGTTTCTTCTTTCATGACTTATTTTCTCCACTCTTCAAATAGGAATGCTAAAGTCTATTCAATGTCAATTCACAAGGATATCATGATCATCAAAAATATAGGACAGTGGCACCAGGCAACATAGAATATAGCTAACGTTTGTTTACATGGAAATCTGAAGATGTCTAAACAATAGGGTTATAGAATTTTTAAAATGATCATCTTCATGTAAAAGCACTGTAGAGGAGTTTTAGATAATGCAGGTCTTGGTGGTGATAGTGTATGCCAGGTTACAAATCACAAGTCAGTAAAGTTGCAGTGGTCCAATTTGTGCAACATGGGTGACTCAGGCTGGAAAATTATTCTACCAGAGGCTAAATAGTATTGGGAAAATATCATAAATTTAGTGAAATGAAGATCATTCTCTATATAATAGTCAATACTCAGTATCTATAGACTATTTAACAAATTTAAAAATATAAAAGATAATAAAAAACAAGGAGAAGACAGAGGAAGTCTCTTCAGAAGAGCTACTACATCATTTTCACCTCTTGTTTTTTCTAATTGTGTAAAAATGGACATGTCTGGCTAATGTTCAGCCTGGGCTTCCTGGAAAATTACTCTCTATCAAATTATAAGTTGATGTACTCTGGCCATTTGTCTTCATTTGCTTTATGTTTCTTATAATAAAATACTTGAGGTTGGGTACTTTATACAGAAAAAAAAAGATTTATTCATCTCACAGTTTTGACAGTCCAAACACATGAAACTGGCATTGGTGTGGAGCCTTTGGCTACATCACAATGTGGTAAAGGCATCATGGCAGAAGCACATGCAAGAGGGAGAGGCCACACAGTAAGACAGGAAGCAAGAAACCAGAGAAGTCCAATATCCCTCTTTATACTAATTTACTCTCATAGGAACTAATGTTCTCAGAGACCAGCAGTAATCTCTTCCAAAGGTAGAGCCCCAGTGACCTAAGAAACTTCCAGTAAGTCTCAACTTTAAAGAGTCCATCCCCTCAACAATGCCACAGTGAGAACCAAGCTTCTAGCACATTTACCATTGGGTGACACACTCAAACCATATCTGAATCATAGCACCCCATTTAAAGGAAGTAAGTTCACTGACTTTCAGTGTGTTATTCAGAAAATGAATGTGTTAATTTTAAGACATTGTAAATATGGATTTTATGTAAAAATTTCTACTTGAATGTAAACTAAGTTGCTTTGTCAATATGAAGTTATGACGGGTATATATTATATTCTTCAGCTGCATTCACATGTTTATAGTATATACAGGTCTTTCCAAGCTATGTGCTAAAAAAAGAAATCACTTATTTTTCAGTCTTGCCATTCTGATTTATAAAATAGTAGCTTCATTTTGAATGAAATCACTGTAAAATATCTTTAACATAGCTTCTGGAGAATCAGGATAAAAGATGGTTTTGATGGATTGTGTTGCAATTTATCTCTCCTCCACTAGGGGGCAAAATACAATGTAGGAACATGAAGAAACCACAGTTCTGGTTATTGTAGTCTAATGGAGTGGACTGATGATTGGTATGCAATATGGTAGGTGACCCAATACTACTTCCCTTAAGAGTGGAGAGTGAGAAAGGACTAGCTGGGGACAGAGAGTGTCCAGAAAGGCCCTTAAGCAAGGTGATAATTCAGTTTAGCCTCAGATGACAAGGAGATCTTGACTCTTGAGGAGAAAAATTCCTGCTAGGTAGAAAACTCCATGTAAAAACACAGAAAGATTATAGATTCTGTTTGATTTAGTCAGCAGTATTTGGTGATGCAGCAAAGAAAGCAAAATCCAGATGATCACATAAGGATCTGCATGGCAAGAAAGGGAAACTGCAGTTGGATAGGGTTAGGTACTGTAGCATTCCTGGCTGAAGAACTTGAGTCTGCTTTTCTTGGCAAAGAGGAATAATTGAAAATTTTAAGCTTAGAAATGATAAAATCATCATGATTATTTGACATCAATGAATAAATTATAAGAACGGGCACTAGTAGTGTGATATCTTGTGAGAAGCCTATTAATATAACAGAGGTTAGTTCATGACTACAGACATAATTGTATTTTCATGCTTGTGAGATAGGTATCATTAACAATTTTTGCAAATGGAGAAAGCAATGATGAGTTGAAGTAGACTGCCTGAGCTCATTAAGAAATTACGGGCCACTCTGGGACCCACCGCTAGATCTGACTGTTTTATTTCCAATAACACCGGCATCTTTTTTATTCTTAGCAAGAAGTACAAACACAATGAATCAAAATTTTATTAGCCAATTCTTCCTCCCAAAATGCTGAAAATTATATCATTATTTAAAAATATTTATTCTAGCATCTCAAGCATTTTAGGCTTCCAATAATTTTCTAAATCAGCTGGGATTATTCTCATCTAGCAGATTATAAATATGCAAGTGTATCTAACAATATGAGTTTTAATTGCCTCTTTCTCTGTTCACTTATAAGCAGTGTGCCAAGCCAAGACAGTCTTAGAGGAGAAAAGCTATTTTCTTTCTACATAAAAAGTCTAAGGCAATCATAAAAACTCTAGTGCCTCTGAAATTTCAGGGAAACAATGCTCAGTACTATCTGTTGTAGAAGAGGGTCTGATGGGGGAGACTTGAGAATGATAAATCTTTATCTGAAACCCCAAATAATATGGCAGTAGTGGACCAGGGAATTCTACAAGTATCTGGGTCCATCAAAAATCAGTTGCACAGGGCTTTTTTAATTATTATTGTAGTTGCTGTTAGGTGCCATCGAGTCAGTATCCGACTCATAGTGATCCTACATACAACAGGTGAAACATTATTGTCAGTGTTTCTCTGATGTTCATAGGGTTTTCAATGGTGGATTTTTTGGGGGGAGTGGGTTACCAGGTCTGTCTCCCAAGCCGACAGCACCTGGTGTTCCCAGGTGGTCTCCCATCCAAGTACTAACCAGGCCCACCCCTGCTTAGCTTCTGAGATCTGATGGGATTGGATGCCACAGGGCTACGGCTGTAGGCTTATTATTATTACTTTCATGTTATTGCCCTGACTGTCCTATTGAATGGGAATGGGTTTGAACATCAGTTCTACCCTCACAAACTGGGACCTGGAAGATGTTGTATGGAATTACTCTCCTCCAGTGTAATCAATAACAGTTCTTAATTGATCAAAGTCATGTTGTGAGGAGTAAATATTTTAATCCATGTAAAAGACTTGGTCTAATGTCTAGTCCAAAGTATATGTTCAATATGTTGCAGTTGTTTTTATAATCACTCATTTAGAAATCACAGAATCCTAGCTAAACGGAATCCCAGAGATTATCTGATTTGGGAATGGAAGATACTGAAGTCTAGACAAAACTGTTTGCCCACGGTCACACAGTTAATCCATCACAGGCCCCGTACGGCAGCTCACATCGTTTAGATTCTGGTGTGGTGTCCTTTCCACTATTACGTGTCAATGCCAGTGCTATAAGATATACCGGGTACGGTTTTACAGCAGATGTGCAGAGGTTCTGTCTAGGCATAAGCGTCTGTAGCTGAAACTCAAGTAATTTGTATGTGCCCAGGGGAATGGGAGGGATAAATAAGAGCGTTCTGCAGACTCTGGCACAGATTGAAGAATCAGGCACATTTATCACGTGCAACGCTCCCTTTCACCTTTGTATTCTTTCAGATTTACAGCTCTTTCCACATAGGAAACTGACTTCTTTGAAAGACAGCTAGTGTGAGACACAAGCCCTGAACTCCAGAGCAAATAGTAGCTGAAACAGCTGCTGGAGCCCTAGCTTCGCCCGGAGCACCCGCTTCATCTCCGAGCTGACAGAGAGCTGCTGGCAGCCTCTGATCCATCAGTGTCTTCACTCCTCCAGAATGAGCAAATAGCCTGGGCCTTGATTTAAGATGAGGAGAAACAACAGCATCATCAGTGAAAACTCTGGCACTGACGCACATGCAGGAGCAGTTTATGAAAATGGAAAGGAGTCATATAGCTGGCTCGTAGTTATTATGTGAAATAAGTGTGTGAATGAGTGTCTGGCTCCTCTTCTGGAGAGGAGAAATTCTACATCAGGACCTAGCTGCAGTGGTAGCTCTTTCAGTATGAGAAATAATAGTAATTAAATAATAATAATAATAATAATAATAATAATAATAATAATGCTCTAAATGGATGAGTACCTTCACAAGTCAATGGATATTTGAGGTCTGCTTACAAATCTCTACAAGTGATTAGAAAAACCACCTTGATGCTGTATTTTATCCTTGTGTGTTAAATTAGAATATTCGATTAATTACTTTCTAAAGATCCTTTTGCCTGCAGCCATAGCCCTGTGGCATCCAATCCCGTCAGATCTCAGAAGTTAAGCAGGGTTGGGCCTGGCTAGTACTTGGATGGGAGACCGCCTGGGAACATCAGGTGCTGTAGGCTTGGGAGACAGACTTGGCAACCCCCTCCCAAAAAGCAATCCACCATTGAAAATCCTATGAACAGCAGGGAAGCACTGACAATAGTATTTCCCCTGCTGTACGTAGGGTCGCTATGAGTTGGATATCAACTCAATGGCACCTAACAACAACAAAAGATCCTTTTATTCTGCATAACACTGTAACACTGAACTAAACTGTTCAATGTTGAACTGCACCTGTATATCTAATTGTATTTTCTCTATGATCTTTTGCTAGCATAGTGATCCATGTAAAGTTTCTAAAACAATACTTGATGCATTCAGGCAATTAAAACTATTGTTAAAAAACTAATTAGCTTCCTGGTACACTGAGAAAACAATAGTAGTATCTAGAGACCAAGAAATAGCAAGAAACAGAATAATAACAATAATAATTTAAACATTTTATAGCCTTCCAGGCAATTCTGACTACCATATTGTATATAGTCCTCAGAAAACTACTCTGTAGAGTAGATATTTTCTGCTTTTCTCTGACAGCCAACAATTAGAGAGGTAATGGATCTTTATCCAAAACCCAGCACTAGGCCTTCAGGTTCAAGTCCAAACCTTCAGCACTAGTCCATGTTTGTTTTCTGATGAGGGGGCTAGGATTCTCAACTAAATACATACTTTTCTTTTCTTTTCTTTTTTTCTTTTTTTTTTTTTTTTTTTTTTTTTTTTTTTTTTTTTTTTTTTTTTGGCAGTACTGGGGCTTGAACCCAGGGCCTTGCGCTTGCATGCTCTGCAAGTGCTGGACCACTGAGCTGCACCATCAGCCCATTTTTTTACTTTTTGAGGCAGGGTCTTGCTAAATTACGCAGACTGCCTCTGGTCTCGAACTTGCGATCCTCCTGCCTCCACCTCCTGAACCGCTGGGATTACAGGTGTGCACCATTGCGCCTGGCTGTAAATGCATACTTTCAATAAGTAAATGATAATATTCAAATTCTCTACTTTAGTGACTTCTGTGGCCTGAATCTTTCTGTCCTCCTCAGAATCCATGTGTTGAAATTCTTACAAAGGTTTTGCTGTCTGGAGGTGGGGCCATTGGTAAGGGATTAGGTCATTGGCTCATTTTATAAGGATTTAATGCCTTTACGAAAGAGGCCCTAGAAAGCTGCTTTGTGCCTTCCTCCACTGGAGGACACAGCAAAACAAGAAATGAACAAGAAAGTGGACCCTTACCAGATACTGCTTCTGCCAACATTTTTATCTTAAGACTTCCCAGCTCCACAACTATAAGTTGTTAAGTTTTTGTTGTATATAAGCCCCCAGTCTATAGTGCTTGGGAAAAGGACTGAGCAACCCACTCCCAAAAAATAATCAGCTGTTGAAAACCCTATGAATGGTAGAGAAGCACTGACAATAGTGTTTCTCCTGTTGCACATAGGGTCACTATAAGCCGGACACCAATTCGACGGTACCTAATAACAATGAAGTGTATAGTGCTTTGTTATAAAAGCCTAAAAAATCTAAGTCTATGACTCATTTAAAATATGCAAATATAAAGTAAATATAAATTTTTATTGAGAAAAACATACACATCAAAAGAATAAATATGGGTATGGAATGAAAAACAGAAAAATTGGATGAGAATATACCTCAGAATGGATAGATAGGAAGGAAATTGGGAAAGGAATCATGTGGGAGTTAAATGCTGTCTGTGTTTTTTAAAAAGAACACAGAAAATGCTCTCTATTTATACAACTAATAGGGAAAACATATTTAGAATTGTTGAAGCTGGCATATTTGTCTACAGAGCTTACTATATTATTCCATGTATTTTTCTCATATGTTTGATGTAATTTACTAATTTTTTCTCAAGATAATACATGATAACTGCATGTTTATTTAACGGAGCCCTGCTAACTGCACCTGTGTTGTGAGGAAGAGGTATGAGATGCCAGGCTGAACCGTTTCTACTTCCTAGTACATGCAGATCTTTGTATGGCTTTTATTCAACAATTGGTGCATTCAGATAGCTTCATAGCATAATGCTTAAGACTACTAGAAGATAGAATTAATGCTGGGCACCATGGCATGCATCTGTTAATCTCAGTGACCCTGTCTCAAAATAGAAAATACAAGAAGAGGCTGAGGGTACAGCTCAAAGGTAGAGCACTTACTTAGCAAGCATGAGGCTCTGGGTTTAACTCCCAGTACAGAGGAACATGAAGACGAAGACACTGGAGGAAAAGGAGGAGGAGGAGGAGGAGGAGGAGGAGGAGGAGGAGGAGGAGGACACTAGTATGAGATCACAATCTTAATAAGGCAAATGAAGAAAAAAATATTTAGTCAGTCAGTAATTTGGCTACTTTCCCCACCAACAATGGAATAGACACAGTATAAACTTACGCAACTAGCAAAGAACTACAATTGGGTGGTGAATACATTTATATTTGTTATATTATTATTTATAATTGTCTACTTACTTAATTTTAGTGAACTGTTATGTCCTTTTCTACCACAATGTCAGGAAATTGGAGGATTTTTCCCTTCCATCTATTCAAAGTTTTGGTTAGAAGAAATTATAGTTTGTGAAGAAAAAAATTGTAAACATTCCTCTAATGAGATAATATCATTAGCAGAACAAGTCTTTCTGAGAACAGAAAAGATATTTATTATGAGACTAAATAGATTTCAAACTTTGACAATTAGATCTATAATGATTGTAAAACAATGTGATGTGATGCTCATTTTCAGCCATAAATAGACATGTATAATATGGAGATAAAAAGACATTAAGTATATTTTAATATTTTTTCCTTGCTGCTATCATTTCTAGTGCTCTTAAGTGCTGAAAAGGCAGATTAAGTTTGCTGTGGTCTCACTATTAAAACATCTCTCAGTCTAAATATCTACTTTGTTTAATCTTAATCATTAATGCTATAACTCTTGTTTATAATCATATTTTGGCTGTGCATTATTCTTGCATTACTGCTCATTGATATTGACAGATTCTTTTGGACCATACACTAACACAATCTATAATTTGTAATGGTACATAGAAATTTAAGTAGTGTTTATTAGCCCTGGGGCAGCTACTATTACTAAAATTTAAGTCAGTTCTTTCTATTTACTCTGACAGTAGAAGCATAACATTTAAATTGAACTAATCTTTCTTGGTCATTATCAACTAGCTTTTTAAAGACCATATTTTTCAGGGCACTTTTAGGTTTACAGAAAAATTGAATGGAAAGTATAGCGATTTTCTTTATACTCTCTATCCACACACATGCAAAACCTCCATCATTATAAATATCCCCCACCAGAGTTATACGCATTTTACAGGTGATGAACTTACATTGATGCATCATTATCCCTCAAAGTAAATAGTTTACATTAGGGTTTACTTTTGGTGGTGTACATTCTGTGGGTTTGGATAAACTTATAATGGCCCACAACCACCATTATAGCATCATAAAAGGTATTTTCAGTGCCCTAAATCACCCCTCTCTTTTCTCTAATTCCTGGCAACCACTGATCTTTTTACTGTTGGCACCTAACAACAAAAACAACAACAGCAGCAATAACAACAACATTTTGAAAACTCTATGAATAGCAGAGAAACACCATCAAGGATAGTACTCAAAAATGAGCCCCCGGGCCTGGAAGGCAAAAAAGAAACAAATGGGATAGAGTTGCCTCCTCAAAGTAGAGTTGACCTTAGTAATGGGAAACAGAGTAAAGACCCCTGGACCTCCTTTTGCTGATGTGGCACAATTCAAAATGAGAAGAAACATAGTTCCTGCAACATTGAGCTCAAACATAAAAAGCTCAAGTGCATGACACAGTATTGGGTAGTGTCTCCTTCTGTTACACATAGAATTGCTATGAATTGGATACAAATTGACAGCACCCAGCAACCACATAGTTTTGCTTTTCTAAAAAGTCCAAGGCTTGACATCATACAACATGTTGACTTTTCATTAACTTTTTTCACTTAGTAATATGTGTTTAAGCTTCCTCCATGTTTTTTCATGGCTTAATGGCTTATTTTAGTAATGAGTACTTCATTATCTGGATGCTTTACAGTCATTTATCCATTCATCTATTAGAACATATGTTGATTACATCCAATTTTGGCAATTATGAATAAGCTCTTAAAACATTTATGGGTAGATTGTTGTGTGGAAGGTAAGTTTTCAGCTTCTTTAGGCAAATATCAAGGATCACAATTGTTAGACGGTATGTGTCTTAGATTTCAATCACTTTGAAAAAACACCAGAAGAAATCAACTTAAAAGGAAGAAAGCTTTGTTTTGGCTATGGTTTCAAGCCATGGTGGCTTGGCCCCATCACTTTGAGCCTGTAACAAGCCAGTACATAATGGCAAAAGCCTATGGTAGAAGAAATCTGTTTTCATGGTGACTGGGAAACAAGAAAAAGGAGGCGGAGGGGCCAGAATCTCAACATCAACTTTAAGGGCACCCCATATGACCTGACTTCTTTCTACTAGGCCTTACTTCATAAATGTTTTACCACCCCACAACAGTACCATGCTGGGGAGCAAGACTTCAACACAAGGACTTGGGGGACACTCAGATCTAAACAATAGCACTGTAGTAAGAGAATGTTTAGTTTTGTAAGAAAATGCCAGACTGTCTTCCATGTAAGGTGTATCATTTTATGCTCCCCTCAGCAATGAAAGAGAGTTCCTGTTGATCCACATCTTTATCAGCATTTGGTTTTGTATTAACTCCTTTCACCTCATATTTCTATATAAATTGTGCCATTCTAAGACTCCCAAGTTTAGAACACTTTCCAAAACTACACCTTTCAGCCAATCCAATGTCAAATATCCCATACATAACAAACCAATAACCTTTCTAGCTCTATCTTGAAAACATCATTCAGCAGTTATTGAGATGAAAGAGAAACAAGTACTTGATTACATCCTTGGTTACTCACAGGTGGATGACACATTATGCTGGATGTGCTAACAAAATGAAGTGGGGAGATTCCTTGCTGGTAGTTCATCCCTGAGGGAGAAGGCCACCACTGTCAAAAGGGCAGTAACGTGACTGCTTCCTCCTCCTGTCTTTCCAGTGGAATTAAAGATTTAATATCCAAGGCAAAGGCAACAAAAATTGTCTTCCTTGTTCACTAATGAAAATCAATTTGCACCTGAAAGGAACAGAAAATATTCTTCTCCTCCTGGTATAAAAGAGCAGGGAATAAATAGACATGGTACCCAAAATGAGAGTTCAGGAGTGACAGGAGTACTTGTGTAGTTCAGATACTGAGTCTCAGGGACACAATATGATGCTAACTTAAATAGAACATCAAAACTATGCCATAACTCTCATCACTAGGCTATCAATCAGTAAAAGTAAGAGTTGCATACTGCTAAGTAGCTGAAAGAAATATATATATTTTAGAGAGAGTATAAAGATGATACATAAAATTTGAGCCTAAATATGGGATTAAGACAAATGCTCTGGCAAATTAGTGTCTTCCCTCATTTCTCTAACTCTGCTACATGAAAATCATCAATAGAGGAATTTGAAGACTATGCTATGTCCAGGATAATTATTACAATAGATTCCAATCCCAGGACAACTCCTGGCCAGACTGTTAGCACAAAGGATGAGGGGAAGCAATTGAGAATATAATTCTATGATCTTTGTATTACATGAGAAGAGGTATGAAGTGTTTTACTCAAATAATAATATAAATATATGAGATCATAAATCTATAAAAATAAATAAATGAATAATTGAATATTTTGAATAGAGGAGGGGGCAAGCTCTTTCTTAGAGAAGACTCTACCAATAAATATAGAGGGAATTAGGAAAATAGAAAATCACTATAATAATTGCTAGATTGATATGCTAATAGATTCTAAAATTAGTAGACAAAAGCTTGAGAAGAGACAGAATCTTTGAATAGTTTCATAGTAGCTCTTCTAATATATTCATTAACTTTAAAGGGAAAAAAGAGCAAATTATCAATGCAAGAACCAGAATTCACTATCTTGGCCAAGTGATCAAAGACTAAAAATAACAAGGAACAAGATATAATGACATAATATAAACACTAACATAAGTCACTGTTAAGGGATCAACAGTACTACACACAAAAACAACAGCAAAAAGATCCTCAGATAATATCAGAATTACCCTGAGGCACAGTGTGCAAAATAAATTATTGATACTCTTCCAGGAGCTGGGGTTTGACTCAGTCAGGAAAGTGCAACTATGCACTCCCAGAGGCCCTGGGTGGATCCTGAGCACTGCAAAAATGGGAGAAGGACATGGAAATCCACTCCTGAAGCAATCCCCAAACAATCAGCCATTGAAAACACTATGAATAGCAGAGAAGCACTGACACAATGTGGTGTATGGCACAGTAACAGGGAGTGTTTTATCCTATTGTATACAGGGTTCCTATTAGTTGGACCACAGTTGACAGTACCTATCAACAACAGTACTCTTTAAACATAAGAGTTGTCTCCTCAAAGTAGTCTACTTTAATGATGGGAATGTAGTAAAGCACCAGGTATCTCCATTTGCTGGTGTGGCACAACTCAAAATAAGAAGGAAATATGTAAATATCCATTAATAATTTGAACATGGAATATACATCATATAAATCTAGAAAAATTAGAAATCATGAAAGGGGAAATGAAGCACATAAACATCAACATTCTAGCCAACAGTGAGCTAAATTTGAGAGGCATTAGCCATGTTGAGACAGATAATTTATAGCCCACTATGCAGGAATAGAATAATATCCATATGTCTACAAGGAAGGCCAGTTAATATGACTATTATTCAAATTTATGCACCCACCACTAAGGCCACAAATGAAAAAAGGGAAGATTTCTACCAGCTTCTGCAATCTGAAGTAGCTCAAACATACAATCAGGATGTACTGGTAATTACTAGTGACTGGAACACAAAGGATAGAAACAAAGAAGAAGGTTCAGTAGTTGGAAAATATGGTCTTGGTGACAGAAATGATGCAGGAGATCACGTGGTAGAATTTTGTCAGATCAATGACTTTTTCATTGCAAATACATTTTTTCAACAACATAAACAACGATTATGCACATGGACATCACGAGATGGAACATACAGGAAACAAATTGACTACATATGTGGAAAGAGACGATGGAAAAGCTCTGTACAAAATGTCAAAACAAGACCAGGTGCTGACTGTGGATCAGACCCTCAATGTCTCATATGCAAGTTCAAACTGAAGCTGAAGAAAATTAGAACAAGTATACAAGACCCACGGTATGACCTTGAGTATATCGCACCTGAGTTCAGAGACCACCTCAAAAATAGGTTTAATGCATTAGACACAAACGACAGGAGACCAGAAGAGTTATGGCATGACATAAAAGATATCATTCAAGAAGGAAGCAAAAAGTTCTTAAAAAGACAAGAAAAAAAGAAGAGACCAAATTACATGTCAAAAGAGACACTGGACCTTGCCCTCGAACATCAAGCAGCTAAAGCAAAAGGAAGACATGATGAAGTTAAGGAACTAAACAGAAGATTTCAGAAGGCAGCTCGAGAAGACAAAAACAAATATTATAATAACATGTGCAAGGAGCTGGAGGCAGAAAACCAAAAGGGAAGAACACGCTCTGTGTTCCTCAAGCTTAAGGAAGTG
Source organism: Pedetes capensis (assembly GCA_007922755.1). Classification (NCBI taxonomy): domain Eukaryota; kingdom Metazoa; phylum Chordata; class Mammalia; order Rodentia; family Pedetidae; genus Pedetes; species Pedetes capensis. Next base: position 15,035 of record VMDO01007903.1, read on the forward strand.
AAGAACAAATTCAAGCCTCT
>VMDO01007903.1:15154-65937 GCA_007922755.1 Pedetes capensis
CAAGAGGTTGCATATGAAGAGGAACCAATGGTGTCGAAGGACGAAGTGGAAGCTGCCTTGAAAGAACTGGCGAAACACAAAGCTCCAGGAATTGATGGGATACCAATAGAGATGTTTCAACAAACAGATGCAGCACTGGAGGTGTTAACATGTTTATGCCAACAGATTTGGAAAACAGCCACCTGGCCACCTGACTGGAACAGATCCATATTTGTGCCTATTCCCCAAAAAGGGGATCCGACTGAATGTGGAAACTATCTAACAATATTATTAATATCACACACAAGCAAAATTTTACTAAAGATCATTCAGAAGCGACTGCAGCAGTATATAGATAAGGAATTGCCAGAAAATCAAGCAGGATTCAGAAGAGGGTGGGGAACCAGGGACATCATTGTTGATGTCAGGTGGATGTTACCCGAAAGCAGAGAATATCAGAAAGATGTCTATCTATGTTTTATTGACTACTCAAAGGCATTTGACTGTGTGGTTCATAACAAATTATGGATAATACTTTGGAAAATGGGAATACCAGAGCAGCTAATTGTGCTCATGAGGAATCTGTACATAAACCAGGAGGCTGCTGTTCAAATAGAACAAGGAAACACAGCCTGGTTTAAAGTTGAGAAAGGTGTGTGTCAGGGCTGTATACTTTCACCATATCTCTTCAATTTATATGCTGAACAAATAATCTGAGAAGCTGGACTTTATGAGGAAGAATACGGCATCAGGATTGGAGGAAGACTCATTAACAACCTGCGTTATGCAGATGACACAACTCTCCTTGCTGAAAGTGAAGAGGATTTAAACATTTACTGATGAAGATCAAAGATCATAGCCTTCAATATTGGTTGTGACTAAACATCTACAGAACAAAAATCTTTACGACTGAGTCAGTATGCAACTTCACAATAAATGGAGAAAAGATTAAGGTTGTCCAAGATTTTGCTTTGCTTGGCTCTATAATCAACACCCGTGGAAGCAGCAGTCAAGAAATCCAAAGATGCATTGCTCTAGGAAAAGCTGTGGCAAAAGACCTCTTCAGAGTATTGAAAAGCAAAGATGTCACATTGAGGACGAATGTGCGTCTGACTCATGCCATGGTATTTTCAGTGGCATCATATGGTTGTGAAAGCTGGACATTGAACAAGAGAGACAGAAAAAGAATTGATGCTTTTGAATTGTGGTGCTGGAGACATCTATTGAATATACCATGGACTGCCTAACTGTCCTAGAAGAAGTGCAACCAGAGTGCTCCTTGGAAGCAAGAGTGGCCAGACTGCATCTTACATATTTTGGGCATGTAGTCAGGAGAGGTCAATCCCTAGAGAAAGACATCATGTTTGGGATCGTGGCAGGTCAATGCATAGGAGGAAAACCCTCCATCAGATGGATTGACACAGTGTCTGCAACAATGGGCTTAAACATAGATAAGATCGTGTGCCTGGCACAGAATCAGGAAGTGTTTGATCTGCTGTACCTAGGGTCGCTATGAGTCAGACTCAACTGGACTGCACCTAACAACAACAATGCAGGGAATGGCAGATTAAAGAGAAATAGGGTTGCATTCAGTATCAAAAAAAGACATCCCAAGATGTGTCCTGAAGTACAATGCTGTCAGTGATAGAATAATATACTTATGCCTACAAGGAATGTCAGTTAATATGACTATTGTTCAAATTTACACACCCACCACTAAGGCCACAAAAGAAAAATTGGGAAATTTTTAACAGCTCCTAAAACCTAAACTAGATTGACCATGCAATCAGCATGTACTGATAATTACTGGTGACTGGAATCTAAAAGTTGGAAACAGAAAAGAAGGCTCATTAGTTGGAAAATACGGCCTTGGTGACAGAAATGATGCTGGAGATGGCATGATAGAATTTTGTGAGACCAATGACCTTTTCATTCCAAATACAATTTTTGCAAACATAAATGGCAACTATACACATGGAATTCACAAGATGAAATATACAAGAATAAAACTGACTACATTTGTGGAAAGAGAAGATGGAAAAGCTCAATATGAAAAGACAGAACAAGAATAGGTGCTGATTGTGGATCAGACCATCAAGTGCTCAAATGCAGGTTGAAACTGAAACTGAAGAAAATTAGAACAAGTTTATGAGATCCAAGGTATAATCTTAAGGGTATCCCACTTGAGTTCAGAGACCACTTCAAGAACAGGTTTGAGGTATTTGTTACACACTTATGATCAAAGACCAGATGAGTTGTGATATGATGTCAAACACATGATTTATAAGGAAAGCAAGATTACTAAAAAGACAGGAAATAAAGAAAAGACCAAATTACATGTCAAAAGAGACTCTGAAAATTTCCTTGAATGACCAGAAGCTAAAGTAAAAGGAAGATATGATGAGTTAAAGAACTAAACAGAGATTTCAAAGGGCAGCTTTAGAAGACAAAGTCAAATATTATGACATGTGCAAAAATCAGAAGATAGAAAACCAAAGGGGAAGAACATGCTCTGCTTTTCTGAAGCTTAAGGAGTTGAGAAAATTCAAGCTTCCATTGGCATAAGTGAAGGATTCTATGGGGAAACTTTTAAACAACACAAGAAACATCAAAAGAAGATGGAAGGCATACACAGTATCATTTTACCCAAAAGAACTGGGGATTGGGAGATGACCAATCATTTCAAGAGGCTGCATATGACCAAAATCCAACAGTATTAAAGGATTCAGTGAAAGCTGCCTCGAAGTAATTGGTGAAACACAAGGCCCCAGAAATTGATGGAATACCAATAGGGATGTTTCGACAAACAGATGCAACACTGAAGGTACTAACTTGTTTATGCCAAGAGATTTGGAAAACAGATATTTGGCCAATTGACTGGAAGAGATCCATGTTTTTGCCTATTTCCAAGAAAGGGTACCCAACTGAATGTGGAAATTGTTGAATGATACCATTTATATTAAATGTAAGTAAAATATTGCCAAAGAACATTCAAAACCAACTGTAGCAGTATATAGACATAAAACTGCCAGAAAATCAATCTGGATTCAGAAGAGGGTGTGGAAACAGGGGCATAATTGAGGATGTCAGATGGATGCCAGCCAAAAGCAGAGAATACCCTAAAGATGCCTGTTTATGTTTTATTGAGTATTCAAAGGTATTTGACTATGTAGATCACAATAAATTATGGATAACATTGTGAAGAATGGGAATACCAGAGCATTTAATTTTACTCAAGAGGAATATGTACATGTACCAGAAGGAAGTTGTTTGAACAGAAAAAGGAAACACTGTTGGGTTGAAAGTCAAGAAAGGTGTGCACCAGGGCTATATCCTTTCACCATACCTCCTCAATCTCTATTCAGAACAAATAATCTGAGAAGTTGGACTTTATGAAGAAGAACTCAGCATCAGAATTGGAGATAGAGTCATTAACAACTTGTATTATTCAGATGATACAACTGTGCTTGCTGAAGCTGAAGAGAATATGAAAAATTTACTGATAAAGATCAAAGAACACAGCCTTTAGTATTTATTATGCCTCAAAATCAGCAAAACAAAAATCCTTACAACTGGATCAGTATGCAACTTCCTGATAAATGGAGAAAAGATTGAGGTTGTCCAAGATTTTGCTTTACTTGTTTCTACAATCAACAGCCATAGAAGCAGCAGTAAAGAAATCAAAGGACACATTGCATTGGGAAAAGCTTTTGCAAAATACCTCTTTAAAGTGTTGAAAAGTAAAAATGTGCCATTGAAAATGAGAGTGCACCTGACTCACACTATCGTATTTTCAATTGCATCAGGCAATTGTGAAAGTTGGACATTAAACAACAGAGACAAGAAAAGAATTGATGTTTTTGAATTATGGTGCTGGAGATAAATATTGAATATACCATGAACTGCCAAAAAATCAAGTTTTGTGCTAGAAGAAGGGCAACCAGAGTGCTCCTTGGAAACTAGGATGGCTAGATTGCTTCTTATGTATTTTGGGCATGTTGTCAGGAGGGACCAATCCCTGGGGAAGGACCTGATGTTTGGGAGAGTGGTAGGTCAATGAAAAAAAGGAAGACCTTCAACTAGATGGATTGACACAGTTATTGCAACAATGTGCTTAAACATATAAAAGATCATATGCTCTTCACATAATCAAGTATTGCTTCTGTTGGAGCTAGAGTCACTATGAATTAGATTTGACTCGTGGGTACCTAACACCACCACTGCTTCGAAAGTCAAGATAATGAAAGAAAAGGGAAAACTAAGGAGTTGTTACAATTTAGAAAATAGTAAGGAGATGTGATAACTAAATATATTATGTAATATTAGTTTGGTTCTAGGAATAGGAAAAATCACAAGTGGAAAAGCTTATGAAATTTAATATCACTTATAGCTTACTTTATAGGAGTGTATTGATTCTGATTTCTTATTTTTAGTTGTTTTACTATGATATTTCAAGATATTAGTAGTAAATAAAAGTAGGTGAAGGATGTGATATTTTTATATTGTTATAATAATTTTATTTAAAATTATTTGAAAACAAATAATAATAAGAAAATTTTCAGTCACATAAATAATACCTAGTAAGAAATTTCACTGAAAACTACAAAGAATCATAAAGAGAAATGAAAAAAATACATATATATATCTCAAATTCATAGATGTGAAGATTCAATACTGTTAAAATGGTAGATATCCTCTAATTGATCTATAAAACCAATGTAATCATAAATAAAATTTAACAAATAGTTTTGAAGAAATTGATAATATTAAAGAGAGTGTCAAAGGACTTTAAATAGCAAAAATTACAAACAAAATAATAACAATATTGGAGGATATATTCTACCTGATTTCAAGACTTACTATAAAGCAAAGCTCATTAAAATACTTGTGTTAACAGAAGCATGGTTACATATATAATAGACATTGTTGTTTATAGGTTTGGTCAAATCAGGTCTGACTCATAGCAACCCAATACACAGCAGAACAAAACACTACCAGACACTGTGCCATGCAATACTGTTGTCAGTGATATTCTGTTATTCATAGGCTTTTTGTGTTTGTGTGGTACTGGGAGTTGAACCCAGGGCCTCGCGTTCACATGCTTTGCAAGTGCTGGACCACTGAGCTGCACCCTCAGCCCATTTTTTTTTTTTTTTTTTACCTTTTTTGAGATAGGGTTTTCCTAAATTACACAGACTGCCTCTGGTCTCAAATTTGTGATCTTACTGCCTCCACTTCCCCATCCACTGGGATTACAGGCATGTGCCACTGTACTCAGCTTATTCATAGACTTCTTAATGGCTAACTGTTATGGGAGTGGGCTGCTGGATCATTCTCCCTAGTCTACAGAACTCAGTATTCCCAAAGGGACTTCCATTCAAGTATTAACCAGGCTTGACCTTGCTTAGCTTCTGAGATCTGACCTGATTATATGCCAGAGTGGTATAAAACATACATTACAGAGTAGAATATTGTACATGTTCAGCTGATTTTCAATAGTTACCAAAGTAATTCAATTGGTATAATGTCTCTTTTCATCAGCTTTATCAAAGTATAACAGATAAAATTGTACATACTTCAGATGAGCAACATGATGTTTTTTATACATGTACATGTGAATTGTTTACTATAATGAAGCCAATGAACATGTCCATCATCTCACATGGCTATCAACCCACATAGCGAGCAACTCTTCTCCCAGTCATTTCTTGAATGCCTTCCAGCCTGGAAGGGCTCATTTTCTGGTATTACATTTGACAATGCTTCCCTGCTATTCATAGAGTTTTCAATGGCTACTTATTTCCAGAGTGGGCTGCCAGGACCTTCTCCTTAGTTAGTCTTAGTCTGGAAGCTCAGCTGAAACCTGTCCACCATGGGTAGCCCTACTGGTATCTGAAATACTGATGGCATAGCTTTCAGCATCACAGCAACACACAATCCCACACAACACAACAAACCCGCAGACGTGGGAATACACACACATACGCACGTATAAACTCAAGCAACTCATACTGGTATCCCGTGAGGCGAACATTATTATGATTCCCTCTCACACATGCCGAACCTGAAGTATAGAGAGATGGAACAAATTTACCCTTAATCCTGCAGTAAGTACCAGTTTGTCTGATAATGTCTTTACTCCTCCTTTTTTAAAAGAACCTTTTGCTACATATACCACCTACCTAGTCTGTTGTTTCTCTAACATTTTAACAATATCCTCCCACTCTCTTCTGGCTTAATGAGAGAGGATTCATATGCTTCTTCCCTATCTCATGACTTTTAAAAAATATCACCTCACAACCTTTTAAAAGTTATTTTGAGAGTTGTTATAATTATTCTAGTATTGAGCCTTCATACCCCCTAAACATATAAAACTAATCATTATTTATTAATTAGCAAGGAAATTTTTTACATTTTCTTGTTTTTCTATTCTTGGTTCCTTTTTTCTTCTTAATATCATTTTTTATCTACTCAGAGATACACATTAAAGGTAGGTAGGTTTCTTCACTGAGGCAAGTACTCCGAGGCTAGAAATGTACTTATTTGCTATTACTACACTTTAAACTACATGGAACCAGGGCTTTTAAAAATATCCCATGGTAGCCAAGAGTGGTGGCACATGCCTGTAATTCCAGCAGCTCAGGAGGCAGAGGCAGGAGGATCGCAAGTTCGAGACCAGAGGCAGTCTGTATAACTTTGTGAGACCCTGTCTCAAAAAGTAAAAAAAATGGACTGAGCGTGCAACTCAATGGTCCAGCACTTGCAGAGCATGCAAGCGCGAGGCCCTGGGTTCAACCACCAGTACCACAAAAAATAAAAAACAAAAAATAATAAAAAATAAATCCCATGATTCATTGTAACATAAAGATTCAAATTAGCGAGTATTACCAAAAACACTTTCTGTCACCCTCACTTTTTTTTTTTTTTCATCTTACAGCTGGAAAATGAACCCAGGGCATTGCATATACTAAGCAGGAGCTCTTCCTCTGAGCTGTTCCCTCAGCCATAGCTGTCAGTTTTTGTGCTTACTGTCCTGGACTAGACTCTTGGTCTCTAATCATTTTCCTCATTTTCACCAGGTCAGAAATGAATTTAAAAGTGAATTTTACAACATTTAATTAGGCATTTCTAGTGTCTTATGACAAGAGTGTTTTTAGGCTACCTAATCAGTCATGTTGCAGGACACTGAAATCTCCTTTTTGTGCATTTTAAAAAATACTTTATAAGTAGTGATTAATGTTGCAAGTAAAAATCATTTAAGAAGGTTCTTTGTGTTTTATGTCCAAAGATTTACATTAAAATGATGATCAACTGAAACAAATACAATTACATTTTAATATGAGAAAATGTACTTAATATAAAATTAATTATAATAAAACAAGCTATAACCTAAATAATTAAAATCTATACATCTTTGTAAAATCAGAGGATAAAGAAAAGTAAAAAGAGAAAGCTTATGAGAATCTGAATGAAAATATACTTATCATTTGGTATTGATAATGTGATTGATTATTAATTTTAAACACTTCTGTGCCTTGCAATTTTTATGCATCACGCATGTATTAAATCAAAATAAATCTTCAAAATTTCTTCCAGAATCTGCTAACAGAAATATTTCCAGAGAATTTCAAATAAGCTCTGTTTAGAAAAATAATTATTCACAACTTCCATTTCCAACACAGCAAAAAAAAAAAAAGAGATTAGATAGATGACAGGTAGTAGATAGATAATAAAGAGATGGATAGATGATAGATTGAGGAATAGACAGATAGACAGAAACCTTACTTTATTTTGCCTCTCTCTAGTAATACAATTGTCAACTGTCACACATTTATATGAGAGTAAGCAACCCTGAAACAACCAGTCATTGAAAACCATATGATGGTTGCTAGGAGTTGGACTCGACTCCACAGCACCTAACGACAACAACAATAACATATAAGTATGTACATGAGGGGAAGGATGTGGAGAAAGTAGACAACACATAATAAGGATGTGAATGATAGAGAATTTTTGGAGTGTGAGGTAGGGAAGAGAAGTTGGCAGCTAAGTGCCATAGCATTGGCAATATCATGACTTTCATAAACTATGAATATAAGTGAGAACATTCACAATGGCTTTTGGTAGGATTGATATTTTAAATGAAGAAATAGAAATGAAGAAATGAAGATAGGAAGAGGTTAAAACTTGAATTATTCAGTCTTCAGAAAAAAATCCTAGATATATCTTTCCTTAGGCAGAAGTGGTAGTGGCTGTGTGAGTCCAATTTTTTTTTTACCCATGGGCAAGTTGAGGAGGCATATGTTCATGGTCTCAGGCTAGTAAGCTTTATTAAAGAAGCTTAATTTCCAGTGCTTGTGCTCCTACTAGTTTTCTTCCTTTGGCATAGTTTCCTAAATGTCTTGGAGAATATAGCTTTGGTAATTGAAATATTTATGTGCATATAACTGGAATTTAACATTTTCCAGTATGATTCTACATGACAAGGTTTGAACTGATGACCTCCTGGACCAAAATACTCCTCTACTGATGGCATTTTGCATTTTATAGGAAGAGTCACTGCAAGTCGGAGCCAACTTGATAGTGCCTAACAACAACAAATTTTAATTATGCTTATAATATTATTAGCTACTTTAAAATATGAATGTTTAATATTTTTACTATCTTCCTTTGTTTAAGGAAATTATTGTAAACATAATTTTATGCACATTGAAATAATAAATGCTAACACTTTTACTGAGAGGATATGACTTATTTTTCTCCATCTCCACTGAGAAGTCACAAAGAGGACATTGACTTAAAACAAGAAAATTATTTCAAAACAACCATCTTTGGCTAGAGTGTTTGTGAAAATGTAATATATTCTGAAAAAGACTATAGAGACATATGGATCTATTTTGCTCACTAATGCCTACCACAGTACACTGTAGCTTTTGGGAACTGAGGAACTATTTCACTGAAAAATAACTGCTTACTTATATTGAAATTTTATTATATTTGAAAGGTTAACATATGCAGCCTTTTCAATGAAAGTATGAGTTTATTATTCCATAGTCTTATAAGTTATCAGTTGCTTCAAGAAAATAATATTGCCAGCTATATGTTTGGCTATTTCCAATGCACTGCAGGTAAAATATGCTTATCAATGGTAGTCAGTGATGTTGCCAGTCTCATCATTATACTGCAGCAGGAAATTTCCATTGTGAAATTAATTTCGATTTTGTTTGGCACTGTAGAATACTCTTAAAATACTTTTGCATATTGGTTCCAAGCAGCTCTAGTTAAGGTCTTATATCAGCTCAGTCAGTAGAGTGCTGCTTTGTGCTTTCTGAGGCCCTGGATTTGATCCCCAACAGCACAAAAAATGGAAGAAACAATCCTGAAACCATCAGCCACCGAAAACCCTATGAGGGTCGCTATGAGTAGTAGGGACTCAACTCGATGGCACCTAACAACAAGAACATAGTACAGTGTCAGGAAGAATTTCATTCTATTGTACATAGGGTCGCTATGAGTCAGACCTGATTCAACTGGACCTAACAATCCTGTCTTCAAGTGCCAGAGATAATAGGCATTCTGAACTCTAGTAACAACCCATCAAATTCTATAATTTCATAATTTTACATGACCCACAAAACAGAAGGCTAAGGGTTCATAGTTTTGAGCTAATTTCAGAATGACTGTGAGACTATGATTAGAAGAGGAAGTAAGCAAACCAGAACAACACAAGCCAACACAAATGCTTATAATACTCACACATAGGTAGATATGAAAAAACCCCACAAAATCTAGACTACAAGTGAGAATGAGATTGATGATGCCACAATATGGTAAATCAATAGAAGCCCTTAGTTACTGTTCACTGAAGAACATATTTATGAAAGGCACCATGCAACCTAGAACTTTGTGTCTTCCTTTTAAAACCCCAGAGTCCTCCAGACATTTCAAATGAGTATATGGAAAGAAGCCACTAACACTTTACATATACACATGGAATTTGCATGTATTCAACTCTGATGGAAAAATGGGCTCCAGACTAGTTTTTTTTTTTTTTTTTTTTTTCAGTACTTGGAGATTGAACCCAGGGCCGCACGCTTGCATGCTCTGCAAGTGCTGGACCACCGAGCCGCACCCTCAGCCCATTTTTTTTTTATAGTTTGAGACAAGGTCTCGCTAAGTTATGCAGACTGCCTCTGGTCTCAAACTTGCTATCCTCCTTCCAGCCTCCGCCTCCCGAGCCGCTAGGATTGCAGGCGTGGGCCACGATGCCCAGCTACCAGGCTAGTTTGTTTTTTATGGCACCAAACAAAGCCAAAGATTCTTACTTCATTCAAATTTTCGATAGTGATGTTGGCAATGTTGATGATAACCTACTGTTGTTGTCGTTGCTAGGTGTCTTGGAGCTGGTGTCTGACTCACAGCAACCCTATGTACAACAGATGAAACACTATTGTTAGTGCTTCTCTGCTATTCATATGGTTTTCAATGGCTGATTGTTTTTAGGGAGTGGGCTGCCAGGTCCTTCTCCCAAGCCTATAGCACCTGGTGTACCTAGATTGCCTCCCATCCAAGTACTAACCAGGTCCGTCCCTGCTTAGCTTCTGAGATCTGACCAGGTCAGACTCCACACTGGTACCACTGTATGCTACATATTGATAATTAACTATAAAATTCTATAAGACACACACACCAGTTGTTCTTAGATATTGTACGATAGATAGAAAAAGCTTAGGATCTAATAGAGAGGGTAAATCCTAGAATTGTTCTTTCTGCTCTCCTAGGAGAGCAAATCCCCCCATGTCTGTCAGTTTGTCACACTGTGTGGGTTTTTGTGTTGCTGTGATTCTGAAAGATATGCTACCAGTAATTCAGATATCAGTATGGCCACCCATGCTGGTTAGGTTTTAGCTGAGTTTCCAGAGCTAAGACAGACGAGGGAGAAGGACCTGGCAGCCCACTCCCGAAACAAGTAACCAATGAAAACTCTGTGAAAACAGGGAAGCCTTGTCAAATATAGTGCCAGAAAATGAGTCACCAGGGTGGAAGACATTCAAGAAATGACTGGGGAAGAGTTGCCTCCTCAAAGGCCAACAAACTTTAATGATAGGAATGGAATAAAGCCTCTGGCACCTCCTTTTGCTGATGTGGCATGACTCAAAATGAAAAGAAAAATAGCAGCTGCAACAATGGGCTCAAACATGAAAAGATCGTGTGCATGGCCCAGTTTTGGATAGTGTTTTGATCTGCTGTACTGAGGGTCTCTATGAGTTGGATCTGACTCCATGGCACCTAACAACAAGAAAGGAAAGCAAGGAATTGTTGGAAAGCAATAGGTCAAACAACTGCCAGAATTCAGACAATGTTTGGGATAGTTTGTATTTGCAATAGGCAGAATGGACAAATAGTAACACATGGAGCATTTTGTAAAGTGCTTTGAAGAGTGTTGACCTACCAATGCTCTAAATTAGCTCATGTGGCTTTTCTGGACCCATTATGTTAAACCTCAAAATTTTGACTTGAAAGGATGCACCCGATTAAGCAAAAAACCTAACTGGGCACAAGAACAAATTCCAAAAACTCTAAAAATTATCCATTATTCAAACAATAGAAAACTCATAATGTCTCAATCAGAAATTATCAAGAACAAAACAAGCTGGGCAAATAAACTATATTCAGGGAGAGATTAATCAAGAGTAATTGACTTAATGAAGAGATGAGGAATTTATCAAATGAGCAACAACAGATTTGTTAAAAGAGGTAAAGGAAAACATGAACAAATTGAGGAGAAAAGTGAAAACATGTTTTAAAAAAACTACAAATTGAAAATTTGTTGCTTCTGTTAGGTCCTATTGAGTCAGGTCCAACTCATAGTGACCCTATGTACAACAGAATAAAATACTCCCTGACTCTGCCAGGCACATGATCTTTTTCATCTTTAAGCCCATTGTTGCAGCCACTATGTAAATCCATCTAGTTGAAGGCTTTCTTTTTTTCATTGACCTGCCATTCTCCCAGACATGATGTCCTTCTCCAAGGATTGGTCCCTCCTATCACCAATAAGTGTCAGTGAATCCTGATTGCATGGCCAATGAATTTCAGACTGCAGAAGTTGATAAAAATTTTCCCTTTCTTCATTTGTGGCCTTAGTGGTGGGTGTGTAAATTTGAATGATAGTTATAATAACTAGCCTTCCTTGTAGTATATGTATATTATTCTATCACTCACAGCATTCTACCTTAAGACAGATCTTGATATGTCATTTTTGATGATGAATGCAATCTCATTTCTCTTTATGTTGTTAATTCCAGCATAGTGAACCTCTAGGATTATTGATTCAAAATGGCCAATACCAGTCCATTTTAGCTCACTGATGCCTAGGATGTTGATATATATGCATTCCATTTCCCTTTTGATGATTTATAAGATTCCTAAATTCATACTATGTATATTCCATTTTCTAAATATTAATAGATGTCTACTATTCCTTCTCATTTTGAGTTGTGCCACCTCAGTAAATGGAGGTCCCCAGGGTTTTACTCACTTCCCATCATTAAGGTAGACTCTACATTGAGGAGGTGATTGTTCTCCAGGCATATTTTGACTGCCTTCCTACTTTCGAGTTTCACTTTCCAGCACTACATCTGACAGTGTTTCTCTGCTACATTCAATGGCTAATTGTTTCTGGAGTGGGTTAGCCATATCCTTCTCCCTAATCTGTCTTAGTCTAGAAGCTCAGCTGTAACCTGTCGACCATAGATGGCCCTGATGGTATCTGAAATACTGGTGTTATAGCTTTCAACATCTCAGCAACACATCTCCACAGTAGGACAAATTGACAGTCATGGGGGAATTGAAGATCTAGTGATAGAAAATATAATACTTACAATGAATAAACTCATAGGATGGAATTAAAAGGAGATTAAATGTGATAGAACATGAAAGCATGACATTAGAAATATTCCAGATGAAGCATACATAAAATAGAGATAGAAAAAATTAATAGCTCCCAAATGACCTATGGTATAATAACAGACAGACCACCATACATGTAATTGGAATACCAAGATAACATACTGTTGTTGTTAGATGCCATCAAGTCGTGTCCAACTCATAGTGACCCTCACAGGGTTTACAATGGCTGTTTCGGGATTGCCTTGGGAGTGGATTGCCATGTCCTTCTCCCACTTTTTGCGGTGCTGGGAATTGAGCTCGGGACCTCTGAGACTGCAGGGTGGCACCCTACCAACTGAGCTAAATCCCAGCCCAGAAAAACATATAGGGGACATTAACACATTTGAAAAGGTAACTGCCAGTCTTTCCCAAATTTGATGAAAATTGTACTCAGAGATCTACAATGCTAAATAGATTCTAAGAGCGTAAGCAATTTAAAGCAAGGCAAACCATAAGCAAATTTCTAAAAATGAGGTACAAAGAGAAAAATGGTAAAAAATATCTAGAGATGCAGAGAAAAACCACAGTAGGAATCTCAGAAGTAATGAATGCCGAAGACAGTAGAACAGCATGCCCAGTATGCTGAATGAAAAATATTGTTAACCTGGAAATCTCAACCCAGAGAAAATATCTTCCTAGAAGTTAAGGTGAAATATAGATGTGCTTCAGACAAAAAATAAGCTATGAGAATTCAAGGCCAGGAGGTCATTATTTCAAGAAAAATGCCAAAAGAAATCCTTTAGGCAGAAAGAAAATGACAGTAGAAACAAATTTTTATCAACAATGAATACATTAGCAATAAAAAATCAAATAGATAAAAATGTGGATTGATATTTTCAAATTGTTTCATTATAGAATCTCTTTAAGAGATCACGGGATTTTAAAGACACAGATCAATGCACATGGCATTTCTAACTATATATAAGCAACATTATTACAACATTTACACAAAAGATAGAATAAATGTATATAATATGCAACATTTTTACACTATATGGGAAGTAGTGTAGGCAGCCTTAGCCCTGTGACATCCGATCCCATCAGATCGTGGAGGCTAAGCAGGGTTGGGCCTGGTTAGTACTTGGATGGGAGACTGCCTGGGAACACCAGGTGCTGTGGGCTTGGGAGACGGACCTGGCCACACACACCCAAAAATCAATCTGCCATTGAAAACCCTATGAACAGCAGAGAATCACTGACAATAGTGTTTTGCCTGTTGTATGCGGAGTCACTATGAGTCGGATACTGACTCCATGGCACCTAACAACAACAACAATGGGAAGTATTATAATATTCAAGTACTAATCATGAAAAGTTAAAAATTTTATATTTTGTATCCTAGAGCAACATTTGTCAAACTACAACCTCCAGTCAAATCTGGCTTCTTGTGGGCCAACTTGGTCATGCCTTTTGTTTATGTATTGTTTAGTACTGCTTTTGTTCTACAAAGGCAAAGATTGAAGAGTTGCAACAGAAACCACAGGACTCACAAAGCTGAAAATATTTGTCTCCTTACAGAAGATGTTTGCCAAGGCAGCCACTCAAAAAAAAATAATAATAAATAAGTAAAACAAAAATTTATGTAACAAACAGTGAGGAAAAATGGAATCATAAAAATTTCTCAATACAAAAGAAATCCTAAATGGGGAGAGGATAAGAAACAAAAGATAAATTGAACAAACAGAAAACAAGCATCAGATGATATTTTAAAATACAACCATATCAACTACTATATTAAAGTCAAATGCTTGAGCAACTTCTGTTAAAAACCAGAAGTTGTCAGAATAAATTAAATGAAAGAGGAAAATAGGATAAGAGAAATAAAAACACTTGACTGCTCAAAGACTTGTGTATGAATATTTATGGCAAGACCCACAAAGTGCTCAACATGCCATAATATTATTATACAATGGAATACTTAGAAATATAAAAGGAACAAAGAACTGAAACATGAGATATGTATAATCTCCTGAACATTACACTAAGTAATTAAGAAGCTGACACAAAAGATTATGTGTTATATGAGTCAATTTATATAAAATGCTAAAAAAGACAAAACAGTGATAAAAATGAGAGTAGTGGTTTTCTGTGTTTGTGTTGGAGGAAAAGTTGACTGTAAATGACAAGGGACGATTGTAGGGTGACAGAAATGATCCATGTGTTGATTGAGATGGTTAATACACAAGTGCATGTTTGCCGGAATTCATGAAACTCCATACTTGAAATCGATGACTTCTATTTGATATAAATCATATGACCCAAATTTTGACTCAATAAAGAATACTATTCTTTTGAATAGAGAGCAATATTACTCAATGTTGCTATTGTTGTTGTTAGATGCCATCAAGGTGGGTCCAACTCATAGTGACCCTGTGCACAATAGAATGAAACACTCCCTGATTCTGTGCCAGGCACACTATCTTTTTTGTGTTTAAGCCAATTGTTGCAGACACTGTGTCAGTCCATCTAGTGGAGGGCGATCCTTTTTTGGTTGACCTGCCACTCTCCCAAATATGATGTCCTTCTCCAGGAATTGGTACCTCCTGACTACATGTCCAAAATATGTAAGAGACAGGCTAGCCACCCTTGCTTCCAAGCAGCACGTTGGTTGTACTTCTTCTAGGACAAATCTGTTGGTTCTTTTGGCAGTCCATGGTATATTCAATATTTGTCTCTAGCACCATAATTCAAAAGCATCAATTCTTCTATCGCCCTTATTCAATGTAAACTATATAATAATACTCAGTACATAATAATGAGTAATGTTCTCAGTAAATTATATTATTTTATTATTATAACTCAGTAAAGTAGATTTAAGTATATGTGTGAGGTGGGTGGGAAAGTTATTTTTAAGATTCAAAACTCCTCAATGATATTAGAAGTTAAAGCAGTAGCTACCCTGAGATAGGCTAGCCATAGGAAATGTATATGATACTTCTGAGAAATTAATAATGTTCTTATCTATTAATCTGAGTGACAATTACATGGATCTTCAGTTTGTGAAAAATCAGGTATGAACTTGTCAAAGTGAATATCATATATAAACAAATTTTCAAATATAACCTAAGCAATAGCAAGGGGAAAATAAAACACTGGGGTGTGGCTGGGCTCTGTGGCACATGCCTGTAATCCCAGTGGCTCAGGAGGCAGAGGCAGGAGGATTGCAAATTCGAGACCAGAGGCAGTCTGTGTGATTTAGCAAGACCCTGTCTCAAAAACTGAAAGAAAAAACAAGGGGGGGCTGAGGTATAGCACTTGCAACATGAGGCCCTGGGTTCAACCCCTAGTACCCCCCCAAAAAAAACCCACTGGGGTTTCTTAATGGTCCTAAACTGCCTGTACAACTTCATCATAGTTTTAAGCCTTTAAAAGGGGTCAGATGAGAGAGAAAACCAAATATTTTTTGTGTATATTTACTGTTAGCAATTCTAAAGGGTCTCTTAGGGTCTTGTTAAAGTAGGTTTGTATAAAATGAAGCATAACAAAGAGATTCATTCATAGTTTTGGTGCCCTGAGTGACAACAGTAATGGTAGGATTTCCTGCTGGAAAATTTGCAAATCTCAGATACATGCAAATCTTTCCATTAAGTGCCACATGGACACAGTATTAAATAGTATCATATCATAAGGCCCAAAAGCTAGTGAGTATGCTAATTTCAATATTTCTGGTTGAACCAAGGGAAACATTTCTGTTTGATGCTTTTAACAGGCTGCCTAATATCCCTTTTCAGTGAAGAGAGAGCAATGATCACATCTTGCTCCTGGAATTAAATGTTTTATTTGCATTTTTTTCACCACTTTCCCACTGTAGATATTACTATAAAATTTTCTTTTGAAATCATGAAAATAAAAGTTGAGCACATCAAAGATAAATACCAAGTGATGACGGTACAGTAGCATTTGGTTGCATGAGAGCTTATAAGAAGACAAGGAAAGGAAGAGGGCTGGCACAAAGAGGGATGTGACCCACTATCCCTTCCAGCATGTTTAATGAGCCCTGCAATAATCAATACTGCTTCAGTTTTCAGAAAAATGAACAATAAATAGGTCTGCTCTTCCATATCTTGACAGCAATTAAAATTAAGGATAGGTAGATGCATAGGTGAACCACAGACATGCTTTCATAACATCTTATAAAATTGAAATTTCCATGCTCCATGACAGTCTTTGGAGGATGTTATTGACTTTAATGCTGTTTTTTTTTTAAATAAATCACCTTTCTCCAAAAAACAAAATGTAACAAACAAACAACAAAAACATACTGTAAATCAAGATCAGTTCTTGCCTGAGTATTACATGGACCTGAACTGATTGACCCTTAGAAATGAGACTCTAAACCTTTGACTGTCAGATGTACCAGGACAAAGCCTATGTCACAGAGGAAATAGAGAAGAATTTAATATTCCCAAGTACAACTGCCTAGCTGTGAGAATACTGAAACCCGCTTTAATCATTAAAGAAAGTAGATTTTTTTCCTTGAAGATATCAACTCTACAAAAATATAGTGTTAAAGGGACAGGTACAATGTATTTCACTTGAGCGTTTTCTGAATGTAACAGCAGTTCCACCATCTAACTCTTTTGTTATTTATTTAAGTAATAGATCCAGAGATGAGGACACCGACTTCCTGAAAACTTTAAATTGACCTCTTAGCAGCTCTATAAGCAAAAGAAATAGAATGAATAATAGGCAGAAGACTGAGTCATCCTGCAGAGAAATCTTTCAAATACAATGTGTTTGCCTTATTTGCCACCTTAAGAGCTATGTAGTCTGAAGAAACACAGACAGAAGAATGTACCAGAGAAAGCTGTATAAAGTTATTTTTAGGATTATGATTTTTGCTACTTATTTGCTAGGGGAAGACATCCAAATTATGTATTCATTTGTATGATATTAATGTCCCTTTCTTGGGCATTGATATCAGAAGATTAATGTATCATGCTTTTGTTTGCATGTCTATTCTCAAACATATTGGCTCAGCTAACTGCCTTTTGTTTTTATTAATGCTTCTAGAATATGAAAGTGATGGCTGGGTCTGCCTTCAGGGTATGCAAATTTTATGAAATCCAAATATATTTGAGAAGTGTAAACACACTTGTATTGACAAAGTACTCTAACCAAGGATTGAGCTCTGATTCAAAATTTTTATAAAGTGTTCCATATAGTCTCAAAATCTGTTCATGTGCAACATTTCATTTAATAAGTATATCCCTATGAGGTAGATATCATTATAATTCTTATTTGACAGATAGAGTACTTCTAATACAGAGAGATATTTATTTTAATAAGAAATAGAGCTGCTTATAAATCATAGATCCATTTTATTCAGAAGACATTTTGTGAGTAGCAACTTTATGCCAGAGACAATGCTGAGAGTTAGAGGAGAGAGAAAAAAAAAGGAGTGCTAATATTAAGGAGATGGGGTAAGGAGAGAGATCGAAAATCACCCATCAAAATACAGTGCTGTTAACCAGAAAGCAAGTCAGGAATGCTATGGCGATACATAAAAGTGCAGCTAATGCAGTTTGGCCGTGTGTATTAGGAGGACATTTGCTATTGTTCTTGTTAATATTAGGTGCTGTCAAGTTGAGTCTGACTCATAGTGACCCTCATAGGGTTTCCAATGGCTGATTGTTTCAGGATTGCTCCGGGAGTGGATTGCCATATCCTTCTCCCAATTTTAGGTGATAATTAAAATTGGAAGCATCAGAGAAGGTTAGTCAGGTGAAGACCTATACAGCGCATCCAAGGCAGCAACTCCAGTATATATTAAGGAGCAGAGTTTTACAAGATCATTGAACCAGGGAATCTACAAGTGTTCTAGGCCAACTGGAGCATAGAGTCCGATAGCAGAGTGGCCACAAACAAAATTATAGATATAAGAGGTCTTCAAATCATACCAAAGAAGTGGGATGTTGACCTGAAGGCAGTGGAAAGCCATGAAGATATTTTAGCAGGAGCATACAATTATGAGATTTGTTTTCATGAAACAAAGCAACCTCCAGTAGCATGTGTGAGGATAGTTTGGAGGAAGGATAGACCTAGACACAGAGAGGTTCAGAGAATAAAGCAATTGAGGGCCTCCATCAAGGTCAGAGGACACACTGAGAAGAAAAAGAATATCAAAGTAAACACAGAATCTAGGATAACTTCAATTTGTCAGTCTTGACCAAATAAGTGGGTATTAAATATACAAAATGTCAATGGAACTCAATTTAAAATATGTTGAATTTGAATGTTCCTTAGGAACATTCAGGTAGAGTTGGACATATGGATCTTGAAACCAAAAACTTGGACTAAAATTATATTTATGATTCATCAATATTTAAGCAAGGAGGGTTAAATTCATTAGGCAGAATATTAAAAATGAGCATTAAGTAAATAAAGACAAACCTGTGGAAAAGAGTAATGTGCAAAGAAACCCAAGGAGGAAGATTTGTGAAAAACAGAAATAGTTTTGAGTAGGGTAGAATAGTCAAAAGGAAGGATGGAGTCATCAAAAGGGACTGAGCACATCATAAAGTGAAATGCAATTGGCCCTTCAGACCTATAGGTTCTACATTGGTATAGATGGAAAATATTTATTAAAAATAAGTCACAGCTGTAATGAACGTGTACAGATATTTTTCTTCTCGTCATTGTTCCTAAAACAATCAGTATGTCACATATTTTGATAGAATCTTCAATGTAATAGGTGTTATTGACCTGCAAATTTGTGAAGTGTTCCATATTTGCCCCCATTTGTCTGGCAGTTTGGTGTACTGTGGGTGCTAACATGTTTCTGTGATGCAGAAAGTTATGCCACTGGTATTTCAGATATGAACTGGTATTTCAGATTCCATGAGGGCCACTCATGGTAGACAGGTTTCAGCTGAGCTTCCAGACTAATACAGACAAGGGAGAAGGACTCAGTAGCCAACTCTCAAAACAATTAGCCATTGAAAATCCTATGAATAGCAGAGAAATGTTGTCAGATATACTGCCAAAAAATGAGCCCTCCCAGGTTGGAAGGCACTCAAAAGATAACTGCAGAAGAGCTCCTAATGTAGAGACCTCATCAAAGTAGAGTCAAAACAGTGGCTGCAACAGTGGGCTTAACAAATAGATTGCGTACATGGCATGGCAGAGGGTAGTATTTAGTTCTGTTGTATATAGGGTCACTATGAATCAGATCCTACTTGAGGGAACCTACCAACAACAACAACAAAAGAGATGATTTAAAGTATACCAAAAAGTCAGGCACAATGACACATGTGACTCAGTAGGCAGAAGGATCACAAGCTCAAGATCAGAGGCAGCCTGCACAGCTTAATGAGGCCGTGTCTCAAAACAAAAAACAAAATTGGGGCTGGAGGTGCAGCTCAGTAGTAGAACACTGACCTTGCTCATATAAGGCCCAGGATGCAACTCTTCAGGTCTACAAAGAAAAAAAACAGGACATGGGAGGATGTGCATATGTAAAAACTGTGTCATTTTACATAGAATTTTAGCATTCATAGATTTGGTATCCAAGAGAGTCTTGAAACCAATCCCCTACGGATACTAAGAAGTGATTATAGTCAATTTAGTAAAGACTATAATGGAGACTGGGGAATGGAGTTTAGCTCAGTTGGTAAAATGCTGCCCTACACTCTCTGAGGCCCTGGGTTCAATCCCCTGGGCCCAATCCACAAAAGCACCACAAAAGCATCACAAAAATGTGAGAGGGACATGGCAATACACTCCTGGAGCAATCCCAAAACAATCAGTCATTTAAAACCCTATGAATAGCAGAGAAGCACAGACATAGTGCCAGGCATGGCAGTGTCAAGGAGTGTTTTGTTCTGTTTTACATAGGGTATCTATGATTTGAACATGACTCAGAGCACCTAACAATAACAATAACAACAATGGAGATAATCCTTAGAGCACTTCAATGAGGTGGTATGAATAGAAGTGGTTTACAGGATTGATATAAATGTGAACCACAGGTGAAGATATGCAGACTACCAGTAGACACAACTCATTCTGGAATTTGGGTATGTAAGAAAAAATGAACTTGGCTATTATACAAGAAAAGCATAAGGCTAAACCCTGGACCTATGCACTATAACTACAAATTCCTGTGCTCTACTTTTTCTGTTTATTTTTTTAATGAATTTTATAAACTACTAAATTTATTTCCTTCTGAGCAGGTTAGCTGGTGAAAACTTGCTGCTAATGAGGTGAACATTCTCCCTCAATGACTGTACTCTTGACCTTAGCTGATGGCCTTGTAAATGTGCACCTTTTCACTGCCCCACAAAAATGAGAAACTGTGGCTGGCTCAGAAACCTCATTATGCTCTTCGGAAAACTATAGGTTACAAATCAATACTATCCTATTCAAATTAAAGAATAGGGCTCCAAACAATGGTAGAAGTAGTGTAAGTCTTCAGAGGCTCTACATGAAAAAGGAAGAATTGCGCTAAACTCCTAGATTTTGAACCAGAATTTTAACAAGAATAGCATTCCCCATACCCCAATTTTCACAATGACAGGGCTGGTCCTAAATAACAGGTAAGTGGTCAATGTCATCCTCTCACTTTTTTGTCTCTTTAGTTACCCAAACCTTACCCACTATTTGGCCTTTCTCATCCTAAAAGTATCCTTCAGATAATACATATTTATTTAAACCTGTCATTGATCCAGGTATTGAAGTGCTTTAAGAACTTTAGTAGTTGGAATAATTTCTGCCTTCATGCACCCCACAATTTCACAAGAGAGAGGAGAAATATAGTACACTATGTGACCTATCTCCCTCTCCCTTGGCTATACTGAAACCCATCTATATTCTCTCTCTCTCTCTCTCTTTCTCTCTCTCTCTGTATTCAGACATCACTTCTTCTTGAGACATTTAAAGGTTAGGCCAGTGGTGGGAGCCATCTCTGTTTTTCTCTCCCACAGCACCCTTGACACAGCCCCCATTAGAGCCCCAGCCATTCCCTGTGGCAGAAGCTGATTGTCCACCCACCCTGCTAAAACATGGTTTCTCTGAGGGCAGGAATTTTGACTTTTTGATGCTTCTTTTTCAGAACCTAACCTCATAGAAATCAGTTCCTGACATTTGATTGTTTCATGAAGGCCTGTGATGCCTGTGACTATAATACAATGAAGAATGAATTGTAAGAAAAACATGAAGTTCTAAACAAGGTCAGAGAGGAGGCTATGAGGTAACATTTGAACTGGGCTTAGAAAAACCAACAGGATTTGAATGTACAGAACTGAGTGAGAGAAGTATTCCATGTAGGGGGGATTAGGGTGAACAAAAGCAAATATTTCATAGGCACTCTCAGGCACATCATGGGAAGGAAATTCACAGATATTAGTCAGCTTGGACTGACTAATAAAAATACCATAGATTGTGTGGTTTCACCAACAGAAAGTTATTTTCTTATGGTTCTGGATGATGGAAATCTAACATCAGTCAGATTCTTATGGGGGGCTCTCTTTCTGGCTGACAGGTTGCTACCTTCTTGCCATGTCTTCAAATGATATCTAAGGAATCTAAGCAGGTGTTTAACCACTTTTGTTTTAGGTGGTGTCTCCACCACCAGCCATTTGCCATAATAGGCTGGGGAATGTCACATTGGGTTGATGCCCATATAGTCTTAAGAAGGCTTTGGATTTTTATCCTCATGCCCATCTATCTTTAGTTGACTGTGTTTAGAAGACATGCAAGGCAATGCAAGCCATTTCCTTGGTGGAGCCTCTCTAAAAAAATCATAAATATTCATCTGGAATTTTTCAAGATAACTGCCAGAAAAAAATGTAGGCAGTATAAATGAAACAATAATGTTAGAATGTTGATAAATGTTGATATTAAAAATGTATATGAGTGTATACATAGTGGTTTAATATATGATCTTCCTAGTCCTATTTTGACTATGTTTAAAATTTTCAAACTGAAAATGTTTTAATGGAATGTTTGGACTCCAACAAGCAATTCATATGACAGGAGAGGTTGTAAATATATCACTAGCTGAGGATTTAGGGTACTTATTGTACACTAGACACCTTGCTAGTGGAAGGCAAACTTGTTCCTACTCTTCTTGTGGAGGATGATGGGAGGAAAATTGGTATAAACACACGTTCCAGTACCAAACATGGTTGTGACGTCACCTTTATGATACTTGTCATTATGGGATTAATAGCAGACACTTTTCTAAATAGTCTTGATAGTCAATACTAAAGTACTAAGAAGTAGTGACTTCTTTAAAACAATTTTTTGAGCCAGATAAGGTTGTTAAAATGAGAAATTGGATTGTATAACATTTTTGCCTGCATTAAGTCCTTTATATGGAGACTAATTCATTTCTCTACTCCTGGAAAGCAATACTGTTTCCATTGCATGACTGTGGCAAGTCTGAGGATTACAGCAATTTCTCGGCAATGCCCCTGGTCAAATGTAATAGAAGCCAGCAGCGGGGATCATAGTGATTTCATCCAGCCACCTCATTCTCTCACTAGAGCTGGATTTAAGGAACTCAGAAAGTCCAAATAAATTATACAGTCTAACAAAAGAACAGCAAGGCAGTCCAGATAAAAGAGCCAGCAACAGCTTTAGAAGAATAAAAATATAATAAGGACTTATATAAGCCTCCCCCAGCGCCCCTGGGTTGGGGATGGGGAAATAAAACCTAAAACGAGGACCTGGCCCCAGCTCTACTCAGATTTCTGGCTGAGTTTGCCCCTATGTCTTTCTTCAGCCTGCTCTGAGTCTGTGGAGGCCTTAACCTTCTCTGGGTTCCCGTATACTTTCCTAGTCTCCAAGAGCAGCTGCCATAGATGCCATTGATCCTGTGTGCAAGAGCTGCTGTTGAAAGCCACAGGTCCCACTGAAGCCGCCTATTTCTCCTGGGATTAGATGAATCAGGAATTTTCAAATGATCCTTTTCTTTCTGATCTTTAGGAGTCTGGGGAATCCACAGAAATGATAGCTCCTGAATACAGCTACCAAGGTGTGAGGCATGCTAGTATGCTCAATGACCTGGCCATTCCAAGGCTGTTATGATTCACAGGCAATATGGTTACCCGGTCACCAGCCACCTACGTGATCTGCAATCACCCTGGGAGCGTGTTTCATCACCAAGACAGCCCATTAGAACTCTTTCATCTATTCCTTAAAATCCTAGCACTATAAAATGTGGTATACAAGGGGCACAAGAACACACACTTCTGAGCAATGCACTCAGTATTCTATCAGGCACATTTATAGCTGAGTGTATGTATGCTTGGAGGCAAGCTTTTGCTGTCTCAGAGAGAAGAGCTCTTGATCCAGACACAGAGAGGTGCTTCAGGAGAGGAACTCTGCATATACCACCCTATATATCCATAAGATAGTTGGGAGGGGGTGGCAGTCCCTAGTTGATAATGAGGTAGTAGGAGCTTCCTTCTTCCTTGGAATATGTCCTCCTCTTTCATGAGTTGAGAGAGATGAGTTTGCATACTAATGTTGTTAGTGTCAGCCAAGGGATTTGGGTTCTCATCAACTCAATCCTGCTAGAAGAGCTCATTCAGAAATATCCAGGAGGAGACAGGCACAGAACCCAGTAAGATATAGGAAACAAAATACTTGTCTATGGGAACTTACCTGATTTTTTTTTTCCCATCTGTTTTTTCTTTTTTTCTGCTTTTTGTCTCATTAGACCACTTTCTTACAGAATTGTCATCATACTCCTGGTGTAAGAATAACTTACAGCCACACTGAACTTATTTCAATTAACTCAAAAGCACTATGTTCCCTATTGCCTCTCTTTGGCATAGGGAGTCCGCTGACCACAGTCAGTTGGAATAACAAAGTGAAGATGAGATCGGTCATTACTGGATGAAAACTGAATGAATGTTGGATGAATGAGGGTAATGGTTGTGGTCTATTCTATCAATAGGCATAGTGAAAGGAGGAAGGAGACAGGGAAGTAACTTGAACAGGAACAAACTGAAGTAAATGTTTCATTGCTGATCAAATATACATGAATATATTTGAAGGTCAAGGAGAAAAAAACAAGGAGAAAAAACTGGGGGACAAGTTAAATATAACTAGGGAGAAAGGAATAGATTTAAGGAATTAAAAAATTTGTAAGAAAGCGGGGCGCAGTGGCGCATGCCTATAATCCCAGCGGCTTGGGAGGCGGAGGCAGAAGGATCGCAAGTTTGAGATCAGAGGCTGTCTGCATAATTTAGCGAGACCTTGTCTCAAAAAGTAAAAAAATGGGCTGAGGGTGGAGCTCAGTGGTCCAGCACTTGTAGAGCATGCAAGCGCGAGCCCCTGGGTTCATCCACCAGTACCGAAAAAAAAAAAAAAAGTAAGACTAGAATAATATTCTTTGTTTATTATTACACAGTCTTTGCCATAATCCACTATGTGCAACTCTGAACATGGGTCTTTTGTGAACTCCATTAAGCTGAAGCCTGCTCTTACAAAGTAAAAGGGGGCCTTGATGAAATTGACTTCCATAGGACTATACCCATGAGTAACATTCAAATAACATTTGCCACCCAAATTTCTCTCTAAATTCTAGAGCATTCTTTGCCTATGCCATCTACCTCTGGGGCTTTGCAAGACAGCAGTCAGGATGGGAGAAATCAAGCCTTCAGGGTATAACATAGTGCTAGGATCACCTTGGACTGGAATTTAGCTCAGTTGGTAGAGCACTGCTCTGCATTCTCTGATGGTCCCAAGTTCGATTCCCAGCACCCCCAAAACAGGAGAAGGATGTGGCAATCCACTCCTGAGGTAATTGTAAAACAATCAGTCACTGGAAACCCTATGAGGGTCACTAAGAATCTGACAGGACTCATAGCACCTAACAACTACAGGATCACTTTTGTCAGAATTTCTATACAGAGCCATTTGAGCAAGGTTTTCCAGAGAAAAGGGGCACTTAAATTTGAACCCAAAAGAATTAGTAGATATTAGAGAGTTGATGAAGAAGAGTATAATTCCAGGCAGTAGAAAGCTGAATAAAATTACCCAGATACAACAAGGGGACAGACTGCTTTTGAATAATTGGAAGTTCAGTGTGACTGTAATAAATTATAAGAGAAATGGTATGGAATGGGGCAAAAGACTAAAGGAAACCCTAGACATTTCAGCATCCTATAAATCACAATAGGGATTTTGGGGTCTTATCCTTACAGCAACGAGAAATCTTTGAAGGATTTTAAGCAAGCTTTTAAAGATTTAGACTAAATGTTTTCAGAAAAAACCTCACTTGTGTTAAAATATTAAAAAACTACTGAAGAAGACTATAGCAAATGTTGATGATTAATGGAGGCAGGTGGAGGAAAAATAGTAATCTAGGAAGATTCTTGCATTTATCTACTGGAGAATCTAGCAGGTGGGACTTCCATGTTAAGGATGGGAATGGGGGGCATGTTTGCCCATGAAAATTAATGTAATATTCAAAACAAATTTTTAAATTCTGTATCTCATGTTGTACTATATCTCCAAATATTACCATGTAACATCATAAATCCAAGAGTGGAGGAAATATTTAGGACTTTAGAATTGTGATAGATTTGATGCTTGATAAGTTAAAAAATAATTAAAAGTTAATTAAAATTAGAATTTTTGATAAAATTAACTACAACCCTTTTGAACCATTTCTCTGCATCTTTTTTAATCAATGTAATTACCTAACATAAACGAATGCCATTTCATGGAAGCATACACCACTACCACATGACACTGCACTATTCCTTCTACGCTTATCCAATACCAGTCTGCCTTAGCACTGACCAGCCCATTGTAGCCACATTTTGCCTTTGGGGGACTTTTGTAAAGGTGGAGAACATAAGAGAAGGAGAAAGTTTGGGAGAAGAAACAAATTCTGTTTTTACAGAGCTGAATACTAGTTGCCTAAGAAGCACCCGAGTAGAATTGTCACTAGGCAATGGGACATTTCAGTTCAGATCTCAGGGGAGAGGTCTGGTTTTGAAATGTGTGTTTGAATATCACCAGTATGTGGGTAGTAATTGAACTGTGGAAGTTAATATTCTTATTTCTTTCCCCACAGCCAGACTTCTGAGTGTTACCATTTCTCCAGGGATCCCTCAATAGATTCAAAAATTTCTCTCTTAAAGGAACGACTTTAGTTTTATATTCCAAGACATAAAACTTAAAATTCCTCCTGTTTCTTATGCATTAATGATAAGTTACAGGCTGAAATGCTGTTGTAAGATATTTTAAGTGTTTAAGTAATATTGAGGATAAATATGAGTATAATAATATAAATTTGGGTTATTTAATGAAACTGCTCTTTAAGAATAATTAAAACACAGAAATGAACAAAGATATTTGTACCTCTCAAACATTTTGCACTATATGTAATTCTTTCCAGCAATGTAAATTTCACCACCTGTGAGAATCTCCATTTGAATATTCATGCTTTTTCTTGGTTTCACATCTTGACTATATATTCTGGCTTATTGGCCTTTTTGGGAAATATCAGTACTCATGATACATATGTATGCCTCTATGTGTGAGCACACACATGCCTGCATGTGTGTGATCAGACCTACTGTCTGATTTGTCCACCAACTATTTGTTCAGCAACAAATATTCTAAAAACCAATGAAAGAAATCATTCTTGGAAAAAGAAGAATAAACCAAAGATTAAAATGGAGCAATTGTCATTCCCTGAACATCATCATCTTTGGTAATTATAACTACTATTTTAAGGGAAGAGAGAAATAATTAAATCTCTGACTACTCTTCATGCATCCTATCTTCTCTAATAATATTCTCTTACCAATTTATATTCCTCCCTCTTAACTATTTAAAAGATATGTAAATTTTCAACCAGTGTGTACCTAGCCAGATGTGGCATATTTAATCAAAGGATTTACCTTTCTTAGTGTTTATAATAGTTTTTTCAACCACTTCAGAAAAATCTTAGAAAAACAAATTATTATAAAATGCTAGATGGAGTTTCAAATTCAAGCAAGGCCTTCGGAGTCACATAGATTAACTGTGATAATGCAGTGCCAGAATTATCTGCATTCTTACCTTGCCATTTTAGGGCATCTGAAATGACCAAAATAGATTTGTGATTACTTATGAAAATTTAGGAAAAGATATTATTAAAACTATAACAGAGGCTAGATATTTCCAGGTCTAAATTCTGTACCCTTTCCCTCAAAAATGAGGACATACAACCATAGGGAAATAAAGTGACATAAGGAAAATCATGAGTTAGTGACGGGCAGAGTTTGTACATTTTGTTCTCTAATCAATGCTTTTCGCAGTTTTACTCTGCATGAAAATTATTTTAGTTAGAAACAAAATCTCTTTTTATTATAAAAGAGTATGGCATCAACCTTGTTTCATTATTAAATTTCTTTCTTCTGCTATCAGTGTTTTTAGATTATAATTTTTAATTGACTAGAAAACATTCAAGTGCATTATCACCATTGTAGCTTTTTCCATTTTGACTACAGGTATTGTGAAGGAATTTGTTAAAATGTGTAAGAAAATGTGCTGTGGTTGTGACATACTCGATCTGTCCCTCTGGTAAACTAATAAAGGTTCCAAGTGCTACAGGTTATTAACTAAGATCCAATTCTAAAACTTCCTTTTCAGCAACCAACATGAAATTTCTGTGTCATCTCTAAGATCCACAATTTCTTTTTTAAAATGTTGAATAAAATAAAAACAAACAATAGCAAAAGAAAAAAAAACACCTTATGCTTAAGTCAGATTTTTGGATTGATTTATAAGTGGGCTATGATGTCTGCTAGCAACACATTCTTTCACAGATTATGTGTCTGAAATGTCTTTTGTCTGTACTTTTGAAGGACATTTTCTCTGGATGAAGTTTTCAATTGATAGTTTTACTTTTTCTTTTCTTTTATAATTTTAAAGATGCTCTTCCATTGTTTTATGGCTTGCATTCCTGATAGGAAGTTTGAGTCAATTCTTTGTTTCTTTTTTTCTCTGGCAGTTTTCATAGTTTTCTCTTTATCACTGATTTTTGGTAATTTTATTAAGTTTTGGCATGCTGTAGCTCAGTGTCTGTTCTGTAGGAGTTTCTTTGAAGTTCTTAGGCCTGTGTGTTTAGAGTTTCTGTATAACTCTAAGGTCCTGGTCATTAATTCTTTTAAGTACTTTTCCTTCATCTCCCTATTCCAACATCATTTTTTAGACTAGTTAATATTTTCCTATGCATCACTTAATTTATGTCATGTTGTTTGCCCAGTTTATTCTTTTCTCTCATAGCTTCATTTTGGTAGTTTGTATATGCTCTGTTTGGATTTATGGATGTTTTCTTATGCAGTATCTACTGGAAATACCATCCAGTATATTTCTTTACTTTGAAAACTATATTTTGGGAGCTGGGGACTTAGCTCAGTGGTAGATAACTTGCCTAGGAAGTAGAAAGTCCTGGGTTTGATCACCAGTACAAAACAAACAAACAAACAAACACCCCAAAACATCTGTAGTTTTGATCACTAGAAGTAGTACTTGTCTTTTTTTAATCTTCCATTTCTTTCCTTGTTAGGTTCATATCTTTCTTAAATCCTTAACCATATTTACTATAATCTTCTTTAATGTCCTTATCAGCTAATTGCTTTACTTCTCTCCTTTCTGAATCAATTTCTATTGACCATTTTTTTCCTGGTTATGGGTCATGTTTTCCTGCTAATTTATGTCTATGGAGATTTTATGTGATGCTGATTTATAACTATTATGTTATTGGATATATGGATTTAATTTTTTTTAATAGTGCATGAAATTTTATTTTTGGCTGGTAACTATGCTTCTTCCACATTAACTTAATATTTTCAACATTTGTTTGGAAAATTCTCTGAGAGATTCTTTTCAATTTCAAAATTATCCTTTTTATTATTTGAATTAAGATGATCTAATACATTAAATACCAATGAGAACTCTCCTTCAACTTATAATTAAAATAAATATGGAAGATAATTTTTCCCTTTATTGGTAACTTGGTGGGACACAAAGTAATACAGCATTTGCTTTTTCCATTATGCAACTACCACATCACTTTTTGTTATGCTTCTATCAAATTATGAGGCTTATGGAACCTTTTGACTAATATGTAGTAAAACTCATATGCATATTTGGGTTATATTCCCCTAGTTTTCCCATATACTCATTAAGTTGCATCATTTATATTGAGATTATCCCCTGCCCCTTTTTCCTCTACACAGTTTCTCCTCCCCATCCCACCTTGTGTAATCATCACTTCCCTTTGCTAGTTCTCTTCTCTGGGAGCTTTAACTCAAAGGCTGTTGTAACTCTATTCTAAAGTTCTACCTTTGTGGGATTTCAATTAATACTCTTTTTTTCAGGGGATTTTCTAATGTGGATAAATCTGAATGTGTCCCAGCCCTCTGAAGGTCTGGGGAGTTGTTAAGTTTTCAGCTTCTTTGCCTTTCTTTGCTGGCTTCATGGACTTTGATTTTATGTATGCATAACTTACTGTTTAGTAGCAGACTCTAGGGGTCCTTGTGCAAGTTTTGGAACTATTATTCTGCATAGAGGCCTGATTCTAAGTAATTACCATATATTCTTGAATCTAATCTGCACCCATTTGCCAGTTTGGATTGAATCCAATCTGCAAGTGATTCTAATCCACATCTAATTTAGCCCTCTAAAATTGTTCAAAGAATGCAGATTAGACTCAAGAATACACAGTGCTTGGAAAATTCTCACTGACCTATTTTTCTGAAAACAGATATTTTTTCCCTCAACTCAGTGAGGATCTAGTGCTACATTTGGAGTCCTCACCATTTGAAAAGCACCTTTACACAGAGATTTGGTGCAACTATAGAGCCACCTCTTTGCTTCTTCCTTGCTAATGATCTAGACCTCTGTTTCTAGTTGTGCAATTTCTAAAACTAGTATAGTTTTTCAGTTGTTTATGATAGGAAGGCAATAAGAGTACAACTTTATCATGACATAAGCATCACCAATATTTTTATTGGATTGTGAACGTATGTACTACTTAGAGATTTGGTAATGAATTATTTTTCAAATGCTACATGTTATTTATGAAATTTTGCACTTTATGCTTAAGATCTTTTTTGCTCCTTCATGGTGTCAGTAATTTTCAGATAACAAGAAAGACATATATTCTCTCCTTACGTGAGCCACAATCAATTTATTGATTAGCATACTGATTTGATACAATTGTCCTATCATGCTACCAGAAAAAAAAAAAAAAACAAGTTTGAACATATGAGGAAATGACAACTATATCAATGGCAGACCTGAAAATCGTTTTAATATTTTCCATTGCAAGTCGAATCCTAATCTCTTAAAGGTGAAAATGTGAAACATTAATCTGAAAGCTGACAAAACACTATTTTCTCACCAAGGAGTAACTTTATGCAAGAATATTAGATTTCTAGAGCATTCAGGGCTGGTTCAAATGAGCAAAGAAATAGTGGCCTAATTATCTGTTCCCTGAAGAAGAGCCTGCTCCTGCCTTGAAATGAGGAAGTGATTTTTTGTTCATTTGTTTTGATTTTTGGTAGAGCAGACAGAGTTTAAGAGGAAATGGAAATGTAATACAAGGCAGCAATCACCCATGTTGAAAGAGACCTTCTCTACTCTTGTTTTACACAAACTTCTTTAAATGGCCGTGCAATTTCAGAAAGCCATCACAAGTTCCCATAAGAGAGACAAATTAGACCTAAGAACATGACTCTCAAATCAGTAGCAGAAGCCCTGCCTTCTACCAGGAGAAGCTTGTTATTAGGTGCTGCTGAGTCAGGTCTAGATGAAGCATGCCTTGACACTATGCCATGCCCAGCACTATATCAGGGTTTCTCTACTATTGATAGGGTTTCCAACAGCTGATTGTTTTTTTGGGAGGAGGTGAGGAGTGGCCTGCCAGGTCCTTCTTCCAAGCCTACAGCATCTGGTGTTTTCTGGGAGTCTCCCATCCAAGTACTAACAAGACCTGACCTTGCTTAGCTTCAGAGGTCTGCCAGGATCAGACGCCAGGGTGGTATGGCTGCAGGCTGTCTTATAAACTTTAATATCAAATAGTATCGAGAAAAATGATGATAATATATTAACACTAAACTTCCCTAAGTTCTTTGTATTCTTCTCTTTCTGCAACACTTGCCAAGGAGCAAGAGTCTGTCCTTCAATAACTAACTCTGGCCTGTATCTTTGATGTATTTTTAAAAAATATTGTTTTTCCTATGTAATACAATATGTCTTCCTACTGGATAATTATCTGCTGGATTATTTGGGATAAAATGTAGTCTTGATCAAACTATCCCTTAACTTTTAATGTATTGAACTTTGTGGGGAGATCTGTATACCTAATCTTCTATTTCTCTCACATTTCTACTTGCTGCTCTCCAGTCTGTAATAACCATCTTACTTATAAACTTATATGTTTACAGTATTACAGAAGTCTTATAGATGTGAATACTATAGAAGACTTGAATATGTATTTATACTTCCTCCAAATATGCAGTTTTGCAAAAGTTTCTATCAAAAGCTTAAGACAGAACATTTGGTACGGTCTCAAATAAATGTTCAATTCTTAAAATCACTATGACTCTGTTATATCCATTAATATCTTTCAATGTTCTAGTAATGTGTATTAACTTTAAATACCTCACACTATAAATTGGAACTATGGCCTACCGTCTCTTTGTATCCTTTGCTTAGTAGTCATATTTGTCATTCATTATATTAATCATATAAACATGAGATTTGATAAAGAAAATATCAGTAGATTTGCAATATTTGTGGACAAAAGTAAGGCAAAATAATGAGAAATAAAATCTTACTTAGAAAAACAAAATGGACACATATAAAAGGCAGGCTTTAATCTTTTACAAACTGAATTGTTCATGAGATATAAAACGTCACAGCTGAGTCTTGTGGCTTATGCTTGTAATCCCAGCAACTTGGGAAATGGAGGCAAGAAGAAGATGGCAAGTTCTAGGCCAGAGGCAGCCTGCAAAACTTATCGAGACCTTGTCTAAAAACAACAAAAACAAACAATAACAGGGCTAGGAGTCCAGCTCACTATTAGAGCACTTTCTCAGTATGTGCAAGACCTTGGATTCAAACTCCAAATAATGGAAAAAAAAAAATCAGACCCAGAGGTCACACCCTAAAAGCTGCCTTTCAAAGCTTTATAAAAGCAATAACAAAATGACAAAATGAAAACACACACAAAATAAAACATGTATAATCCATATCTAGCAACATGTGTTGTGGCTAAGAGCTGTGCTTCAACCATAGGCTTGCTGGGTGATCTCCATCTGATCATCCAGATTTGTTCTCTACCCTGCACTAGTGTGGCTCCCTTTGCGGAATGACTGCTGGGTGAAACTGGCTACAGAGTGGCCCTGGAAGATCACAGAGCAGGAGGAGAGAGTGGTAGCTTTCCTCAGTTCTTTCCTGTGTAAGCAAGATAGTAGCTGTAACTCTCTGGGGCCACAAAGGAGCAGAGCAGCATTTCTGCCAAAATTCCTGCCTTTGTTAGCTCCTGGAGCATTGGTTTCTCATTAGTTTTTTTCAGCAACCATTAGTACCTAAATTTTTAGTGGTTACTTTAACCATGCCCATATTTCTGTAAGTATCTCCTTCTTTAAAATCTCTTAATGTGAACCCCCTGTAGTGAATTTGGTTTCCTACCAGGAACCTGGGCTAGGATTTAGCTCAGTAGATAGAGTGCTGCTCTGAACTCTCTGAGGCCCTGGATCCCACCCCTAGCACCACAAAAACAGGAGAAGGACCTGCAAACCTACTCCAGGAACCATCAGCCATCAAAAACTCTAGGAATAGCAGAGATGCACTGATATAGTGCTGGGCACAGTGTTAGACAGTATTTCCTGCTGTGGGCTGGAGTTTAACTCAGTTTGTAGAGTACTACTCTGCACTCTCTGAGGAACTGGGTTTGCTCTCCAGCGCCACAAAAATGGAAGGAGGAATCAGCAATCTGTTCCTGAAACAACTGGCCATTGAAAGTCCTATGAGAGTCTTCATGGGTCAGACTTGACTCCATGGCACCTAACAACAACTAGGAATCTGATTTATGTAATAGGTATGTGTTATATCCATTAGGGAGTGTCCTGTTTACATTTTCTCTTGCAAACAATAGATATACAAATGCAATTGCACATGTATTCATATAGACATAAACACTTAGGTGTAGCTTACCTGAAGGAATCCAGACTGATTCAGTAAATACAAGAAATTTAAAAAGGCAAGTTGATGTGGCACACTGGGTATGAAAATGCACATACATGGTACCAAAAGATGTTGAACTGTTATTTCTAGTGTAGACGGCAAAAGGTCAGCTAGGTTCTTCTTTAATTCCTAATACTTACTAGCAACCATGACCTTAAAAGCATCATTAAATTATAGCAGGCTGGATTTTGGTACACTGTGTAGTTCGTTAAGAACTTTATAGTTATGAATCCATTCAGTATTTGAATTCTCTGGTAATGAGGGTAAACCAGTACCTAAGACCATTATAATTTTGTAAATATCTTTCCATATGCCTTCCTCCACAGATCCAAGTTCTACCCTTCAGTACCATCCTTAGAATGTCCAATCTTGTTATATAATATCTTTCAGATATTTGGATTTAGTTACTATGATCTTGTTGAATACTATCTATTTGACTAACTTCTTCAACAGCTTGCCAAACTCTTCCACAGTTGTATGAGTGGACAACATTTAAAATAGTTAATTTCTATTTCCTCTGCTAATCTCTGTTAACCTGTGAATGTTCCCTTCATCAGAACTTGCTTATTTGTAAGACTTTTATGTTGACTTAACTCTTACAGTTTTCCAACTTGCATCAAACCACGTGACTTCTGTTATACTTTCAAAAGCTGCACGCATTTCTGTACAACCTCCATTCTTCTCACATATTAGATCAATTAGTTTGCAGAGACATGATGACTAGAAATTAAACCTTGCTCAATTTGACATGAATTTATCTATACTTGACACACTCTTTAATCAGAAACCTGTTATATCCAGTTCCATATAGAATTAAGGAAGAAGTGTTTGATCTTGTACTTTTTTATTTTTCTTCAGCTTTGTAGAGGGTTGTTTTTCCCAAATAATTTATCCATTAATAACATTGTACTTCTTCCAGCTACCACTCAAGGTTTGGGAGATGGAATTCCCAATTCAGATTAAATTTCTAACTTACCTGTGGTTTATGGTCAATTTAACAGATTTTATAACTAGTATCTTATCATTATCAATCATTCTGATACTAGCTGCATTCATAGATTTTTCTAATATAAAAAGCCTGAAGTAAGTATACCTTTGTCTTGATTAGAGGAAATGTTCATTCAAGGATTCATTCAAAAATATTTTGAGTATTTTTGATATGGTAGGGTGTCCTTTAGAGCTGGGCACACAGGGAAATGAGAACCAGCTCTTGGCCTGGCTACTGGATTCTTCTCTGCTCTTAAGTACCTGGGCTTCAGATAAGAGAAAACTTGTCCTATTCCAGGACTAAGATTTTCCATTTAAAGACATAAATATCCCTACATCCCATAAGATCTCTTTATCATAAATTGAGGAAAGAAAAGATGAAATAGAGGTGAAAACACAGAGAAAACTAGTTACAGGCATCATAAGCACTGAGTGTGCATTTCAAGTTGTAAATTGTTAACAATACAGCCATTCATTGATTTGCTTGTTTGTTTTTCTGACATCTATGGAGCCCCAAGCAGCAACAAAATAGCCTTTCATCTATTCTTGTCATTACTGAATACCATATGTCAGGGCATGACAGCTCACAGTGGCAATAAGTGAAATGAGAGAAACTGATATCTTAAAAAGAGCACTGAAATGGGAGCCAGAAGATGTGAGTCCTAACCCTAGCTCTACCTTTAAGAAGTACATGAACTTGAATGAGTCCCATCCTGAACTACATCCTTCATTTCTCTTCTGTAATTGAAAGGCTGGAATTTGACAGCCCCAAGGTTCTTTATACCTCTAATTTTCTGATTATATCATTTTGCTTGAAAAGCTGGTGAAGGCACCAGAAGGAGCCAGCTTGCCCATTTGCAAAGAGAGTTGAATCCTGGCATAGGAATTCAGGACTGTATGTGGGAAGATGTGATTATAGTACAATCATTATGATTCATCAAGAGAATAAATTCCCTTGTTGGTTACACATACACACTCCCCACCCCTGCCCACTCACAACTTCTACTTCCTGGTTTAGGAACAGTCTAAAAGTAGGGGAAGGAGGTGGGTGGAGTGGGAAGAAAGGAGGGAAGTGTTCTCTATTTGGAAGAGATTTTTGGAAGCTCGTTCTCCTGCTCATTTATACCACCTACAGTGCTTTTATTCTTCCTTACTGAATGTTTGATTATCATAACCAGACAGAAAGTAATAAGTCAAAATAGTTATTGTCACTTCTTTTCAAGCATAATAAGCTCAGTTAAAAGATTTGCATACATACATAAATGATGACTTAATTCACTGAATAAATTAAAAGAAATCAAAATTAAGAGACTCAGTCATGCCAACAAGTGAGAGGAATTATTCTATAATGAGGCAACTCAGGACACATTTCTATGCCTATAAGTGAGACAAAAATGATAAAAATTGACCTTTAGTGCAATTTTCCACCTTTTGTGCTCTGATACAGTGAGTCTACTCTTAAGTAATCAAATGGCTTAAAAGCAGGGCTTATAAGTCAATTTTATTAGCAGATAACATTGAGCTCAGGGACTCTCCAGGTGAGAGGTCTGGTTCTGGAGCTCTCTAGATCACAGCAGGACAACTGCTGGGCTAGATGGGCTTCGGTAACTGTGGGAAGCTCATGCCAACAGAATGGACTTTACTGTTCTTTTGGGGGACCTCAAAATGAAATGTAATTTCTGATGGAAACAAAGGAGACTCAACTCATTCCTCCCTGATGCTTCTTGCTAAGTCCCACTAAAAATCCTGGAAATAAAACAAGAGAAAATCAAAGGTGAGCTCTGAAAAAAGGAAAAGACAAAGGAGAGCAGCTAATGAAGTCAAGGACTGGGTCAACAATATAATAACAGGGTTTTGTAAGTCCTCCTACCCAGTGAAATAAAGTGACGCAGGTTTGGTGCCTCCAGATCTCTAAGCTGATAATAGAAGGTGACTTTTTGGACTGAATGGTTGTATTTCCTAAAGTCCACATGTTGAAACCTTCACTCCCATGTAATTGCACTTGGAGCTGGAACCCTTTGGAGATGAATACATTTGGAAGAGGTCAGGAAGGTGGGGCTCTTGGGACAGGAATGTTGTTGTTGTTAGGTGCCGTCAAGTCGGTATCCGACTCATAGCAACACTCTGTACAACAGGGGAAACACTATTGTCAGTGCTTCTCTACTGTTCATAGGGTATTCAATGGCAGATTGATTTTTGGGAGGGGATTGCCAGGTCCTTCTCCCTAGCCTACAGCACCTGGTGTTCCCAGGCGGACTCCCATCCAGGTACTAACCAGGTCTGACCCTGCTTAGCTTCTGAGATCTGATGGGATCGATTCCACAGGGCTATGGCTGCAGCCTGGGACAGGAATAGTTCTCTCATAAAAAGAGAAAGACTCATGGGACTCTCTCTTTCTCTCTCCTCTCTCTGTCTTCTCTCTCTCTCCCCTTACCCCTCTCTCTCCTCCTGCACATGCACTGAGGAAAGGCCAGGGGAGCACATAGGGACGAGTGGCCAGCTGCAAGCCAGGAAGAGGGTCCTCACTAGCACCCAAATACATTGGTACCTTGACTTGACTTCCAGCACAGGACTGTGAGAAACTGAATACATTGTTTAAGCCTCCCAGACTATAGTATTTAGTTATTCTGCTTTGAACTGAGTAAGACAGGGGGCCAGCAAGTCATTCTTCCTCAAGGGAGAATAGGGGTTCTGTTGCCAACTCCTGAAGAGACATGGCGCAGCAAGGGGATTTGTCAGGAGATCCACTAATAGTTGTTCTAGGACACACTTTCCTACTCTGCTGCCCCCAAGACTCCCTGACTACTACTATTGAGAGGCTTCAGTGGCCTGTTGCACCAATCATTCATGTAGTCACTCAACAAATATTTACTTAACATTTATTTTGTGCCAGATATTGTTCTAGGTGCTGGGATATATGAGTGAAAAACAACAACAAAAACAGTAACAAAAAAATACCTACCGGATGTTATACCTGA
Organism: Pedetes capensis; assembly: GCA_007922755.1. NCBI lineage: Eukaryota > Metazoa > Chordata > Mammalia > Rodentia > Pedetidae > Pedetes > Pedetes capensis. The sequence goes on from VMDO01007903.1 coordinate 53,257, forward strand.
TCTCATTGATTAAGAATTTTAAGAAGACAAACTAAATGAGAGCAATATGAAGCTTACCATCGTGTACTTAAATACAAATATTCACACACAGATTAAAGTTCAGGCACTCATCTGAAACTTATTCTCTTCTAAGAAATTGGTGGCAAGCTTAGACTGGGGAGCCTAATGTAATTGTCTCCATGCTTTTCAGCTTTGTCAGTAGACTTTGTGTATTTTCTTCTTTGTGTCCCATGCTGTTGCAAACCTGGTAAGTTTGTGCTGAGTTGGTATATGCCTTTATCAGAATTCTTGCTCTTTATATCAACAGTTATTCACAGTTTAGATTTTAAATATAGTTTTCTACAAGAAGATTGTTCCTCCCCAATGTACTCTGTAAATGCCAGCTGCCTGCTTTAATCTGGAAGAGGCATCTGTTGACGCACTGCAGTGCTGTTCTGCTCTCTGATCAGCATCTATGGGTTTTGTACTTGTTTGAATATTCTCTGGCCTCTACCCAACACCGTGGCAATAGCAATGGTTTAATAGCCCCTAACTTGCTACAAGAAAAAGCAATTTCCTAACTCAAGCCAAGCTTAAAAGATATTCCGTGTGAAACAAAACTACAGAATCTCTGTGATGCTGTTAAACATCCCAGTGACTGCAGCTTTCTGGGGGTTAATTATTTAAATATTTCAAGCTAACTAGCTCAAATACTCTCAGTCAAAACAGGGTAGCATGCTTCTTTCTCTTGTTTGTATCATGTTTGCTGTGGGTGTAAAATACTGTCCATTCAATTTTATAATAATAGGATGATGTTTACCTATGTTTAAAACAATTTCTTTTTTAATTCTTTTATGCTTTCTATTAAAAGCTAATTTTGGAATCCTTTTAGATTTATAAAACAATTGCAAAGACAATTAGGAGAGTTTCTTCATACTTCTTACCCAGTTCTATCATTATTACCCTCTTACAATATTTGTTATCTTTGTCAAATGTAACAAATCAATATTGCTACATTGGTGTTAAGTAGATTCCAGACCAATACTTGTATTTCACCAGTTTTGTCATGAATGCCATCCTTCTGTTCTAGGATCTAGTACATGATGCCACACTGCTTTTGCTTGTCATGACTCCTAGTCTCCACTGGTTTGTCATGCTTTATGTGCTTTTCATGAGCTTGGCAGTCCTGAGTACTACTGCTCAAGAAAGTTTTCTAGAGAAAGTCCCGTAATTTGAGTTCGTCCAACCATATTCTCATAACTATATTGAGGTCATTGGTTTGGGGAAAGAAAATGTTATATGTGTTCTTGTCACATCAAATCAAGGGAAGTATAATGTCCACAAGGCATTGCTGATGGTGTTAAATGTCATCTGTCTTATAATGTGGTGTTTCTAGCTTCCTCTAGAAGGAAGTTATCATTTTTTTCTTCTCCTCCTGTATTCTTGGGATGTGCAACTCATTTATGTTTTTTATTTTAAAATGAATGAATTACCTTGAAGAAAACAAAATTTATATACCTACAATCTAGATTTTAATGAGTTTTAAAATTTAGATATTTGTGCTTCAGTGATTTTTCACTAAAAGTATATTACCCCTTGAGTTAATATTCCTTATATGTTACTTTAGAAGTTTCATTTTCTTTCCTTGCTTTGCAGAGACAAACTGATGAAAAATTAATATTGAGTGAAAAGAAGCAACTTTCATATTGACAAAGATGCAATGACATTTATATAAATTTTAAAACAAAAAGCAATATTCTATGGTATATTTTATGAATATGTCTATGCATAAAGCCATAGAACCAAAATTCATATTTTTTATTATTTTGTCATTACCCTTGGTCTTCCTTATTTCTTTTGAGTCACATTTTCTAGTGTATCACTTGATAATATTTACTTTGCAAAAGTTTGATAATACTAAACTCCCAATTTTTGGCTGCCCAAAATTCTCTTTATTTTGCTCTAATTATTGAATGATATGTTAACTGAGTATAGAATTCTAGGATGATCATTATCTCCTTATTGTTTTCGAGAATCTACTGGCAAGAATAGAATGCTCTTATCAGTTTAATGGGCTGGGATTTAGCTCAGTTGGTAGAGCGCTGTGCTGCAGTCTCTGAGTTCCCAAGTTCAATTCCCAGCACTGCAAAAATGGGAGAAGGGCCCGGCAATCCACTCCCAAGACAATCCCGAAACAGTCAGCCATTGAAAACCCTATGAGGGTTGCTATGAGTTAGATACTGACTCGACGGCACCTAACAACAACAACAACAACAATCGGTTTAATAGAAAATCTTTTGAAAGTTAAGTACTATTTGCCCTCTAATTGCCCTCACCATTTTATTTCTATAATTTCACTAGGATGCATCTAAGTGAAATTTAATTTTATTTATGCTGCTAAGGAGTTAACGTCCTCTTTTAATTTTTGAGAACTTCCATATTATAGGTGATTATATTTCCAACTATTACCTAAACCCTTTGAAAACTATCCCTTAGCTGATGAATAGTTGTTGTTGTTAGGTGCTCTCTAGTTGAGTCCACGCATTAGGAACCCTACATACAAGAGGATGAAACACTCTCCAATTCTGTGCCAGGCACACAATCTCTTTTATGTTTAACCCCATTATTGCAGATACTGCATCAATCCATCTAGTTGAGGATCTTCCTTTTTTGTTGACCTTCCACTCTCTCAAACATGATGTCATTCTCAAGAGATTGGTCCCTCCCGAAAACGTGTCCAAAATACATCAGATATAGTCTATCCATCCTTGCTTCCAAAGAGCATTCTGGTTGCACTTCTTCTAGGACAGATTTGTTGGTTCTTTTGGCAGTCCATGGAATATTCAATATTGGTTTCCAGCACCATAATTCAAGAGCATCAATTCTTCTCCTATCTCCCTTATGCACTGTCTAGCTTCACAAGCATATGATGCAACAGAAAATACCATGGCATGAATCAAGGGCACCTTCATCTTCAATGTGACATCTTTACTTCTTAACACTTTATAGAGGTTTCTTGCAACAACTTTTCCCAATGCAATGTTTGTTTTGATTTCTTGACCACTGCTTCCATGGGTGTTGATTATAAAACCAAGTAAAACAAAATCTTGAACAACATCAATCTTTTCTCCTTTATAATGAATTTGCTTACTAACCCCGTTGTAAGGATTTTTGTTTTCTTGATGTTGATGCACAATCTGTACTGAAGGCTGTATTCTTTGATATTCACCAATAAGTGTTTCAAATTTTCTTCACTTTCAGCAAGCAGAATTGTGTCATTTGCATAATGCAGGTTGTTAATGAGACTTCCTTCAATCAAAATACTGTGTTCTTCTTCATAAAGTGCAGCTTCTCAGATTATTTGCCCAGCATAGAGACTGAAGAGATACAGTGAAAGGATACATCCTTGATGCACACCTTACTCAACTTTAAACAAGATAGGGCTTCCTCGTTCTGTTCAAACAACTGCCTCCTGGTCCATGTACAGATTCCTCCTGAGTACAATTGTGTGCTCTGATGTTCCCATACTTTGTAATGCTATCCCAAATTTATTGTGATCCACACAGTCAAATGCCTTTGCATAGGCAATAAAACATAAACAGATGTCTTTCTGCTATTTTCTGCTTTAAGCTAATATCCATCTGACATCAGCAGTGGGGTCTGTTATTCCATACCCCTTCTGAATCTGGCTTGATTTTCTGGCAGTTCCCTAAGTATATATTGCTGTAGTCACTTTTGAATGATCTTTAGCAAATTTGACTTGTGTGTGACATTAATGATATTGTTCAATAATTCCCACATTTGGTTGCATCGCCTTTCTTGCAAATAGGTCCAAATATGGACCTCTTCCAGTCAGTTGGCCAGGTAGCTGTTTCCAAATCTCTTGGCATAAATAAATTAACACCTTCAATGCTGCAATTGTTTGTTGAAACATCTCTATGGGTATTACATTAATTCATGGAGTCTTAAGTGTTTTACCAGTTCCTTCAAGGCAGCTTCTACTTCTTCCTTCAGTACTTTTCATTCCTGATCATATGCAACCTCTTGAAATGGTTGGTCATCCACCAATTCATTTTGGCCTTATGACTCTATATTCCTTCCATCTTCTTTTTTGATGTTTCCTGCATCATTTAATATTTTCCTTGTACAATCCTTCACTACTGCCACTCAAAGCTTTGAATTTTTTCTTCAATTCCTTAAGCTTAAGAAAAACAGTGTATTCTTCCATTTTGGTTTTCTATCTCTAGATCTTTGCACATGTTATTATAATATTTGATTTTTTTCTTCTCAGGCTACCCTTTGAAATCTTCTGTTTAGTTCTTTAATATTGTCAAATCTTCAATTTACTCTTTTGTTTTCAAGTGCCATCGAGTAGGTATCTGACTCATAGTGACCCTATGTACAATAGGGGAAACAGTATTATTGGTGCTTCTTTGATATTCATAGGATTTTCAATACCAGATTGTTTGGGGAGAGTAGATTCCCAGGTCCTTCTCCCAAGCCTACAGCACCCAGTGTTCCCAGACAGTCTGTTATCCAAGGACTAATAAGGCCCAAAATTCCTTAGCTTCTGAAATCTGATGAGATCAGATGCCACAGTTGTATGGGTAAATCTAAGAGTCTCTTTTGATATGTAATTTGTTGTTTTTCCTGACTTTATAATAATCTTTCCCTTTCCTCATGAATGATGTCTTTGATGTCATGCCAAAACTTATTTGGACTTTGATCATTAGTGTCTAATGCATCAAACCTGTTCTTGAGGTGGTCTCTGAACTCAGGTGGGATCTATTCAAGGTCATACCTTAGCTCTCATAAACTTGTCTTAATTTTCAGTTTGAACCTTCATATGAGCAGTTCATGGTCTGATCCAAAATCAGCACCTGGTCATGTTCTGACTTTTGATATTGAGCTTTTCCATCATCTCTTTACAAATGTAGTCACGTTTGTTCCTTATATTCCAAATGGTGACTTCCTTGTGTATCATTGCAGTTTATATTGGTGATGTATTTGCAATGAAAAGGTCATTGGTCTGACAAAATTCTATCATGTGATTTCCAGCAATGTTTGCATCACCAAGGCCATATTTTCCAACTATTTAGGCTTCTTCATTGTTTCCAACTTTTGCATTCCAGTCACCAGTAATTACCAGTATATCCTGATTACATATTTGATCTATTTCAGATAGCAGAAGGTGGTAAATATCTTTGACTTCTTTGGTAAGTGTGTAAATTTGAAAAGGAGTCATATTAACTAGTCTTCCTTGTCAGCAGATGGATATTATTCTATTGCTGACAACATTGTATTTCAGGATAGATCTCGAGATGTCTTTTTTGATGAGGAATGCAACCTCATTTCTCTTTAATTTGTCATTCCTGGCATAGCCACCCATATGATTATCTGATTCATAATGGACAATACCTGTTCTCTTTAGTTCACTGATGTTGATGTTTATGCACTCCATTTCCCCTTAGATTATATATTATTTTCCTACATTCATACTACATGCATTCTATATTCCAATTTTTAATGGATATTTACAGTTGTTCCTCATCGTTTTGAGTTGTGCCATATCAGGAATGAAGGTGCCTAGGGCTTTACACCATTCCCATCATTAAGGTAGACTCTACTTTGAGGAAGCTACTCTTCCTTCATTGCCTTTTGAGTGCCTTCCAACCTGGGGGGATCATTTCCTAGCACTATATCTGACAGTGTTTCTCTGCTATTCATATAGTTTTCAATGGCTAATTGTTTTGGGTTTAGGCTGTCAGGTCCTGCTCCCTAGTCTATCTTAGTCTGAAAACTCAGGTAAAACCTGTCCTCCATGGATGACCCTGCTAGTATTTGTAATACTAGTGGTATAGTTTCCTGCATCACAGCAATATGCAGGCCCCCAGAGTATGACAAAATGGCAGACACATGGGGGCTATAACAGATATGCAACAGAAACTATGATCTCTGCTAGTCTCAGCAGCACATGCTGTATTCCCATTGACTTTGGAGACAGAAGCAGGAGAATCACAAATTTGAGTCTGGAGGCAACCTGTGTACTTAGTAAGACCCTATCTCAAGATAAAATGTTAAAATGAAAAGGGGCTGAGTGTGCAGCTCAGTGGTAGAATGCTTGCATAGTATGCATGAAACTCTGGGTTTGGTCCCCTAGTATCCCCCCCCAAAAAAAAAGAAAAGAAAAGGAAAGAGAATAAAAGAAAAAAAGATCTTGTTTTCCACAAGGTAATTTAGATGTGAGAGATTAAGGAGCCCTTCATGATTAAAATCAGATTTTTTGTTTCCCGAGTTAATGACCAATTTTCTCTCTTGCTTTAAAAAACCTGATTCTATTATAACCAAATAGAACATTCTTTCTTTACTTGGAAAGCTGTAAGCTAGAGCTGGGCACCATGGTGCACCCCAGTACCCCATGACTCAAGTGTCTGAGACATGAAAATCGCAAGGTCAAAGCCAGAGACAGCTTGTGCAATTTATCCTGGACTCTGTCTCAAGATTAAAAATTAAAGTTAAAAAAGGGCTGAAGGTACAGCTTAGTGGTAGAGCACTTGCCTATGGTGCATGAGGTGCTGAGCCCTCCAGAATTGAAACAAAAAAAAGTTTTAAGTTAAATGTAAGTATTCTTCCTGACAGGATGAGATGTAGCTCAGTTGGTAGAGCACCACTCTGTGGTCTCTGAGGTCCCGGGTTTGATGCCTAGCATCACAAAAATGGAAGAAGGATGTGGCAATCCACTCCTGAGGCAATCCCAAAACAATCAGCCATTGAAAACCCTATGAAGGATCGCTATGAGTCAGACACAACTCGATGGGACCTGACAACAACAATTCTTTCTGACACTGAGGCCCACCATAGGGAATTCTGGGAAACTGTTGGCTCTCTCTGTCTCTCTGTGCTCCCCACCCAAAACCCACAACACAGTCCCTCTTCCTTTTGCAGTTCCATTTCATTTTATAACCCCCAAACATGGAACTTTGAAGAGTTAATACCGGATATTTCAACAAATGGTTATATACTATTAAAAGTGACATAACTTTATATTTTTATATAAGGCTTAGCCTGCAACCATACCACTGTGGCATCCCATCCCTCAGATCTTGGCCTGGTTAGTACTTGGATGAGCGACCACCAGGGAACACCAGGTGCTGTAGGCTTGGGAGAAGGACCTGGCAACCCACTCCCAAAAACCAATCTACCATTGAAAACCCTATGAATAGCAGAGAAGCACTAATAATACTGTTTTGCTTGTTGGATGTAGGGTCACTGTAAGTTGGACACCGACTTGGCAGCACCTAACAACAGCATAGAAGGCTTATACAGTTTCTTAGTTCTAACAATTTAAACACTCTGAATCTATCAAACTTTGAAGAAGGTATCTTTGCTACTTTTAAAACACAGGATTTTATTATGGGTTACTCTAAAAATTGGGATTGTAACCATTGCTATGTTCACAGGCTTTATGCTCATCTAAAATATCTTTTCAATATTGACACAGACTGAGAAGAGATGATAAAATATATGAATATTATATTGAATGTCAAAACCATCTTAAACAATTCAATTGTAGTCTTGGTCACAGATGTTAAAGTTCATTTATTTTTTTAAAGCTCCTAATAAAGTAATGATGTGACATGAGGTTTTCTTCATCTTTCAGAAAGTCTGCAGCAAAGTACTGTCCCCTAGGATGTCTCTGTAGAGCTCAGTTGATCTTTACAACTTTTTAGAAGGTAGAAAGAAAAAAGAACCATACAGAAAATAATGGTGCATGTAGGTTTTGTTCAAAAGAGAGTTTAAGCAAATATTTTGTAAGTATGGCAACTCATAACATCAAATCTCTAATTTTCTGGGTTTCTGTTCTCAAAAGCCATTTCCTTTCGACAACAAATTCAGTGTTTATAACATTCATAAACAGCGTGGGATAATTTCAAGATGCATTGTTCAAAGGTATTTAAAATATTTAGGCACATAATTGCTTCTTTTAGAACAAGTTAGTATGAGCAGATTGTTAAACTATAGGCTCTGATCAAGAATTAATAGCATTTTAATGAAATTTTGATGAAGGACAAAGGTAGTTCACTGAATTAACAGACTATTAAGTTGGTTGCTAAGCTAAGTTCTTTTCCTAAGTGGCAAATTATCATAGAAGTGAATACTGAGTTCATGTATGTCAAGAAAACAAATGGCATATCTTCTCCGCCTTGAAAAAAATCAAGAAATAAGCAATATAAAGAGTGAAAGAAAATATGAAGCTAATTCCTCTTGCATAACAGGGCAGGCTTTTGTAAGTGAAAGTGATTATAAAACCCAGTAAGAAGAAGTCCGCACATTAATGACTGTCAAGTAGGGCAAGAAGCTGAAGTGTGATGTTAGGTGCCCTCCAGTTGGGTCTGACTCATAGCAACTGTCATAGGATTTTCAATGGCTGATTGTTTTGGGTTTGCTTGGGGAGTGGATTGCCATGTCCTTTCCTATTTTGGGGTGCTGGGGTTCGAACACATGTTCTCAGAGAGTGCAGAGCAGCCCTCTACCCACTGAGCTAAACCCCAGCCCATTGAAGTGTGATACGACTTTTGAAATACAAAGGACACGTGACTGTTGAAATGCAGACATTTTCCAGAAGCGTAGAGTGGGAGAAGGTCAAAGTTTCAATGGAAGTAGAAAAGAAGCCAAAGTTCAGCTCTGAGGTGATTTATAAGTGACAACATGAGGAAGATTCAGTGTGCGAGGTGTCAGTTTATACTTATACTTTATGCTTGTTTCAATCTCTCTCAAAATGACATCTTAAGTATTTTTAAAGGTCATTAGAAGCATCCAATAAAAATATTTTTACTACTATCTTCCCAAGAATTACAAAAAAAAAAATAACATCAGAGATGGAATTATTTATCATCGTCCAAGTTTCCAGTGGTCCATGCCTAGGGAAAACCCTTATTGTAGAAAGATTCAAATTTAAGTTAGCAGCTCCCGGAACTGCAGGCTCAGTGCTTAGGAGGAAAACGATCAGTATCTGTGGAGTTAGTTCTACATTTCCAAACATGTTAAGTATGAATAAACATCAAAATCCTCTTTCAAAGAGAGCATCTTTTTCTTGCTATTATTAGAAGGAAAGAGATAGCTAACAAGAGCCTGTTCTTTTAAATACAATCTCATTTCCAGGAAGGCAGTGTGTTTGAAATCACTGCCATGGCAAGTATTAAGCTCATCTGCCTGAAAAGCCCAAGCACAGCTGCGTCCCGAGGGTGCATTGTCAGACTTTTTGATTTTCAAAGAACCAACACAGCTAAGATACGTGTATCCCTTTTCGTAGCTCATCTTAGTGCTCAAGCCCTCTACACAGCTCATCTCTCCTGCTAGGCAATTAGAATGGTCCTGAGCTTTTCAAAGCAATGACAGAGATCGTTTTACCTTTATGTCCTGATTGCACAGGGCTCACAGGCGCATTCTTCTAAGGAGGTTAAAATGCACTGATCTCCTTCAAAGTCATGGCGCTGCCTCAAATCCAGCCTCCCGTGGGGAAGACAAAAGGAAGAAAGCAGGGTAGACAATTTGACAAAATGTTATAGTCAATTCAACAAATATTTCCGCTATCTCTAGCTTATAATAGCCAGGTCTATCCTCAGCATTGGTCTCTGTGCTTTCCATACATTATTTCATTTGATCAAAAATCAGCCAGTGGAGAAGGTTATTTGTTGGCTTCTAAGGAAATCATGCAATGTCCCTCTGTGGTTCTTTTTCAATTATCTCTTCAGTCATTCCCTAAAAGATTTGAGATCAAGGTCAAGTGCCCCCATCTCAAGAATAAAGTACTCACATATGAACCAATCAAAGTTCAGTCCTAATGTACACAGATCTGCACAGAGCAGTTAACAGGTAGAAATGGTCTCTGCTCATTCATTTGGTAACCAGTCCTCCAACAGTGGCTAGAGCTGGCTTTATTCCAAGCTTCAGAATAAATGACCTTATTTCTCTTTCCTTTTCCTTTGTCACTAGGGGGTTTTGCTTTTATTTAAAATTTATTTTTTCACCAATGCAATGCTGAATTGAAATAAACTTCAGATTTGGGGGTAAATATATATTAAACAAGTCTGAACTGCTTTGGTTTGAGTTCAAAAGGAACATTTTCAACTCAGCATCATAAGGTTCTGCACCAGAGTTTGTGCTGAGAGAACCTCAGTCGGCTAGCTCTGTGTTAGCTTCAAGGACTTTGTGGGCAGAAGTGATTGCACTCATGTAAGATTGGGGCTTGAGGCTCTGGGCAAATATCATAATGCCATCTTAATTGCCATAAAGTGCACAGAGCCTGAACAGCATTAACATTACAATTTTACACATGAAAAAACTCAATAGGAGAGACTTTAAATAATTCAGCCTAGCTCACAGAGTGCTAATATATGGCAAAGGCAGACTTTGAGCTTAGGGTCATCTGCTTACAAAGTCTTTGTTTGCAACAACTACCCCCAAATAAAATAATTTAAAAAATAAAATAGGAATCCAGACTATGTACAAACACCAAGTGAATGAGACAGTTGCTGGTACAAAAGAATTAAGATGAAGTAGCTACTGCAGTGGATAGAGAGTTTTTTTTATTAAAGAGCTTCTGATCCTTAATGAGTACAAATGCTGAAAAGTAGGAAAAATAAGCAGGACATAGAAACAAGAAAGACGAAAGCCAGCCAAATTCAACATAGCATGCTCTCAGTGGGCTATTTACTGCCTGACATATTTATGTTGGCACCCAGAGAGTGCAACCAACAAAGTAAGACAGAAGCGGAGTAAGAGATGAGAGTCATATTTCCACCTTTCCTATGATTATTATTCTTCCTGAATTACTCCTTGTTAGTCCCACCCAGGCTTTAACTGACTTGGAGAGCTCAATGTTTAATTTCACTTTATTTCCCTATCCACCCCAAAAAAGAAAGAAAAAACCCATGAACTGTCGAATCAAAGTATACTTACTTAAGAAAATCATGAAACAGAATTTTAACATTTAGAAAATTCAGACATTGCCTTTGATGCAGTATAAGAGCCACTGCAGTTATGGGAATTTGTCCCCAAAATTCCTCTTTCTGTTTAATTACCAGCTTGTAAGCATACTTTCTAAATATTTGATTTTCAAATTGAGATGTTATTAGACTAAGTAATGGAAATCTTCAGTGAAGTGAATTATGCAGATGTTATAATGTCATATATGAATTTGAAGGCATTTGGTAAAAGATAATGTATGATGTGTGCTTTTAAATTTGACATACATTTCCTGGAACTGTAAATAATTTTATCTTAACACAGGCCATGATAATAAACACTTTTTATTTTTAGATAAATATGAAATATCTGTAGTGTCCCTTGGCAGTCATTTTTTTGAAATTTACAAAGCTATTCTGTTTAACATTTCTTTGTTATGTTTCTCAAATAAGTGTAAGTTATCTTTGTATTCTGAACACTAACTACCATTAAGAAATAAATTTGAAGACAGAGATTCTTGTAGGAGAGTGACATATACAAGACTTAAACTAAAAACTTTCAGAGCTGGATATTTTTCCTATGAAGGATTTATTCATCAAACTCTCTCATTAAAAAGTTCAGCTGAGGACTAATTTTGCTACTCCAGGAAATTTTTCATGGTACTTCATGCCCACGGATAAAATTTTCCTTCTCCAGGAAATCCTATCTTGGTGAAGTGTCTAATAATAACTATGATGATGATGACAGTAATATTAAAGTTGTATTTCAAAGCAGAACATGGCAGCTCTTGCCTTTGGGAGGCTGAAGCAGGAGGATCATAAGTTCAAGGCAAGCTAGTTTACACAAGGTGTTCATGACCAGCCTGAGTTACATGACAAGACTATATCTTAAAACAAAATGCTGTATTTTAGAAAAAAAATGAATAAGATATAAGATTAAATGATTTATTTATGAAATAGTTTCGTTTGCAATTGGGCTTAAGATGTGTTTGTATCTTTGTGGAAGGCAGTGAATTATAACTAGAAATGTAGCTGATGTACGTGCCGATGTGTGACTTCTGTATTTGAGAAAACGATGCATGTCTCCTTCTGCTTCCTCTAAGGCTGTGCTTGGTTTCCTTATATCAAATTGTTGGCTGAGAAATAGGAAAGTATACTATATGTATTTTTGAGAAGCTGGGTTTGTTTTATTTTTTATACTACTAGGAGTTTGAACCCAGGGTCTGGCACATGCTAGGCAAGTGCTCTGCTACTGAGCCATACCCCCAGCTTGATATCTTTTTAGGGAGAAGTCACATCTTTTTTTTTTCCAGATAAAGCCTTTCTAAAGAATCAAATTATGTATGAAATCTACTTTGAAAATGTATTATGAGTAACATAGGGTATAGGGTCTAGATTCCTGCCCCCTCAGAGACCTGTGATGGGCTTAAAACATGCAGGTCATGGAACTTGAATGTTTGCCTGAAAATAGCATGAAATTCTCTGCTTTTGAAGTCCATATACAGCTTATGAGAAACTGTGGGATTTAAAAAATGTCTTCCTAAGTGAAGAAAGTTGAAAAGAAAATGATTCAAGAAAGGGAAAGAGTACAGTATGGTCCTCTTTTAGAAAAGTATTTTTTGCAAATCTGTTTGGAACTCTTCCTATTAGACTATATTAAAATAATATACGATGCCTGCAGCTGTAGCCCTGTGGCATCCGATCCCGTCAGATCTTGGAAGCTAAGCAGGGCCCA